>JAAIIK010000129.1:1990672-2010080 GCA_014706435.1 Silurus glanis | reverse complement strand
TATCTATCTATCTATCTATCTATCTATCTATCTATCTATCTATCTATGGATCATTTAGTAGTAGTAGTAGAATTTACATTTTTACTCTGTGCACTCCTGAAAAAATGGTCTTAATCATCAAACCATTGGTCACAAAATGAGTAAGAATTAAACAAAAGCACGCCTAAGATCTCATATGCAACATTTGCTCAGTTCATATTGCTATGGTGACATGTTCTACGGAAAGCTAGAAACAACGATATTCACCTAAAATACATTATACAATATTTTCCAAAAATATCTTCTGGCATATTTATATATTTCTCTTAAAAGATTAATCAGCATTTTGTTATTTGCCACACCTGATGCAGACCATCAAGGGCCAGAGGATAAGCTCGTAAATGGAACCAGGATTAATAGATCAAAGAGAGATTTACAGCGTGTTTACTCCTTGCTAATTTCCTGACTCATATCTTTATAGTTTAATGTATTCATAGCTTAATAATTTTTTTGCCCAGGAATGTATACTATTGTAAACAGCAGACTTTACAAAACAGTAATAAGGTTATGCAAGACATTGAGCATTATATCTTTATTCGGACTGACATTTTTGTAGGGTGATTTAATTTGAATTAAAAATACATTTAATAAATAACAAAATAGTTTCTTTAAGTTGATGTTTAAAAATTATATGTTATAATGAGAAATTTCTGCATAATTATGATGTTATTGAAGCACTATTCTGATGTGGAAAATTCTAATATTTTGGATAAATGGAAATTGATTTACAACCCTAAGTAGGTTTTAAGCATAGAATTATTAAATGAAGCTGTTTTTCCCATCAGTTAGCTTCATCACTATGGCTTGAAATTTTAGCCATTGCTTGCAAATGCCTGTGTCTCATACAGAGATGGGAGGTAACAAAGTACAAATACTACTGTGCTTAAGTCGATTTTACTTTCACTCATTTTTACACAAATATCTGTACTTTCTACTTTTTACATTTTTAAAACAGGCTCGTTACTTTAGTTTTAATCTAATTGGTGAAATGTCAATATTTTTTATTCTAACTGTGTGCCGTTTTCAGCCCATCAACCTATTTCCTGTCATTGCACAGCTTTTTCAATATTCCACTGGTGTATAATTTCCTGGCTCCCACACACCACAGACGTAGGCTAGTTTACAAAGCTAAAAATGAGCAAAGCAGATGGCAACAAGAACTATGGGGTTAACTTGGATGAGACAGATGTAGTCAGCGAAGTAAACATGACTGAGAACAGAGACATTCCTGAACACCTGATCATCATCTACTTTTCTCTGCTTGTGTTCTATATGGTGGTTGTTCAGCATTTTTTTTTTTATCATAACGCAGAAATGACAATGACTTTGTATTCTTTTATCGTACATATAAGAGCAATATACAGACATAAATAAAACATCATAATAAATATATAAATAGAAAGTTCAAAATGTCTAGTTTTAAATAAACCAATTCACATCGAAAACAAATATTCTCTGATTATGTAATCCGTATTCAAGTTAGAAGAGATTCAATTTCGTCGGTGTCACCTCATTAACCATCCGTGTGAAAACATAGCAAAGGTTCCATTTGGTGTCCTAATGATTTGCATAATTTTAAACACCATTATTTCTTTAAAACTTTTACAAGAATATTTTGTCTTCACTCTCTATGTTGAGTTTGGTTTCACCAGTGACGGTCGGTCATGGCCAGCAAAGCCTACTCTGCTGGCCGAAACACTATCAGAAGCATTGACCTACATTTACAACCTAAATTCTAATAATCGTTCCATGAAATTCTACTAATTTATTAACAACAGTCTATTTTCTTAATTTCGTAGCGTTTCTCTTGGCTGCACTGCTTCCAGTGTGATGTGGATGTGAGATTTTTTGTTCAATCAGATTTCAGCCTCTATGTGCTGCTCTGACAATCTGCCCAGGGCCTTCAAAGTCTGTTCTGCTGGCGTTTTTACCATAGTCTCCTTAAGAATTTGCTATGTTTCTTTAACCAATCAGATTTAAAATTTGCCTCACAGGGCCAGCTAGCTGGCCCAGAATAGCGGCAGCATTTTACCGTCCTCTGATTTGTTGGTCAAACGGAAACTGTTACAGCCAAGTTCGACTGCCAAAACACGTCTGTAGCGCTCTGCACACATGAATACATCTGAGTTAGACTTTTTTATGCCTACGGAGTAAAAGAAATGGATTTGGTCTCGGACATATTTAAAAATCCATTTTCAAGAAAAGCTAGACATCGTAAGGAGAGGTCGGCCAACCCCTAAGCTAGCTAGCTTGTCTCAGCCTGGGAAAGGGTTTGTTCGCCACTTCCAGACCAGTAAATACGAGTGGTACCACTGGATTACAGCCTCTGAGGAGCGGAGCAAATTATGACTATGCATCTCTGGTGAGTAGGTTGTATTTTATTTAAAGTTTAGTGTTTTTGTCATGTTATTAGACACATATTGATTCTGAGCTGCTCCAGATGATGTAGGTGGCACAGTTGCGGTTCTAGTGTAGTGGTTTGGATTTGTCTTAACTGGGTTTCTTGTTTCTTGTTATATTGCGTTTTTGTATAGTATTGATGGTTTCTATAGTTGTGACCTAATAGTGGTGGTATTAAGAGGTGCAATAGGTCGGGTAAATCCCCACTGAAGGCCCAAGTACCAAATGCACGGCCTGCCACTGGGTTTCACTAACAGTAAACATACATTTGCATAAACCATCAATATTCATCCATGCCTATGATGATTAGAGTATTAAAAAATTGTAAAATTATTAATTTAAGGTACATTTAAAACAGGTAAAAATGTGCAATTAAGTTGTGATTAATCATGATTGAACTCATGGCAATAATGTGATTAATCATGATTAAATATTTTAATCGGTTGACAGCTCTAATATTGATATGATGTGAGGTCCATTTACCAGCATGACACTAAAACAGGTAGTAGTAATTACTACAGCATTTCTAAAACAGTGTCTGGATTTAAAAATGATAAGAAACCAACTAAGAAGTAAAGTGGCTTCATTTCCAATCATGAGAAATATAAAGATTTAAATGTGTAAAAAAAAAAAAAAAAAGAATAATAATAAACAAATTAATAAATACAATAGGAACCACCCTTCAAAGAGCCTGAATCCTTGACTTTGGCAAATACATGCCTGAGAATACTAATAATTTCCCCTTATATTCCCCTTATCGATATTAGCTTGAAAATCTTTCTAGGCAAATGCTACTGGACTGATGTCAGGACAGCCTTTGTGAACCAGCACTGAGAATATAATTTACACTGTAGGTGCAGAGCACTGACGTCAGGACAAGTCAGCATTAAGAAAAAAATGTGAAGCTTTGCACTCTAAGTTATTGGTTATAAATTGCGAGTGCTGCGATGGTGACACCTCATACCATTAATAACACGTTGCAGCACAGCAATTCAATTATTCCCTCTGCTCTGTCACATGGAAGAGTTGAGCAGATTTGGCAAAGTGCTGTGCTCCAGTGGGAACTACTCAGTGGGCAGCAGTGCTTAATGGATGGGTCAAGAACACAGAAAAAGACAAATAGTACACTACCTCAGGGCCTTGGTCCCAAAGAGCACATGAAAATGGAACAGCTCACAATTCTGTCTAGACAAACAGGGCCAGGAGTCCAATCACACAGCCAGGGATTTGATGTGTGATAAAGGGGAAGGGGCACTGGGAAGCATCAGTTTGTCAAGTGTAAAAGCAGTGGCTTGGCACATGTTCCAATAGTCTGCCTGTAGTACCAGGTTAAAACTAAGAGGTAATGAATTTATTATTTATTCTTTTGAATATGACCAATCATGGTATATAAAAAAGTAATCCTTGTATCTGTCAAGTTTTTTCAAGGCAGTCTGGAATGTAAAAAAAGAACTAAATAAATAAAATGCTTTGCTAACCAAAGTCTATTTTGTAATAAAATTGCAGATTACATTTTTATACAGTCTTTACAGCATTTCCCCTGTTGCTAACGGTGGATGGAAATTGTGTTTAAACAAACTTAATTTTAAATTCAGTCTACATAAACAAGTATATACACCTGTGCCTTCCTATTCTATGTGTAATCTCCCATTTCTGTTTTAGGCTGAAAAATGGAAAACCCAGTTCTGTCTTCTGCTAGAGCATCTCCCCCACAGTTTGTGCATTCTAAGATGCTTTTCTAAGATGCTTTTCTGCTCCCCATAGTTATAAAGAGTGCTTATTTCAGTTACTCTTCCCCTCGGCTCAATCCAGTCTAAGCTTTCTCATCTGACCTCCTCAGACAGCAAGGGACTTGGTGAGAAGATGTACTGCCTTTTGTTGTTTTCAAAACAAACGTTGGGTGTTCATGTTCAGCCCATTTGCCACAAAGAATTCACTGAGATCACATTTTCCTTTTTTTAATCTGAATATTGAATAACATTCATCATCAGAATCTGCATGGTTTCTACACTGCACTTCTCCTACATTATTGGATATTGGAATAATTGCATAATTACTGAAATGAGCATTTGTGGAAGTATTTCAAGTGACTACAGTGCAATTCTTTTCTTATATTTGATACCAATATAGTTTATAGGGTCATTTATAAAGACATCTGGCTTAAATGCATTTGCCTTTAATAAAGCTCGGGGTCCCCATTACAATCAGCAAATGAAAAAAGCCATTGAAAATATATTATGTGAAATAAAAAAATAAATCCCAAATTAGTTTACAAAACATAATTCTCATCAGCAAGAGCAGTTAATTAATAAAGATGGAACAGAGCACTGTGGCTCTGAAAATGTGAAGTAACAAAAAACAAATGCATTTCATTTGAAGGCATGAATAAATAACTATTTTTTGACAAATGAGTTACCGTTAAAGGTGTTAACGCTACAGAGTTTACAAGTGACTTACCATTATTGCTTCAATCTGCAGATTTCAGAGGTGGGAGATAATGACAACTTTTTACTTTCACTCATTAAACTTTTTACACAAACATCTGTACATTTTACTTCTTACATTATCAAAACAGGCTCGTTACTTTAGGTTCCTTTCAGGAACTCGAGCTGCAACAACACTTTGGGAACGCCTCCGCTTGTCCATGCTCTAAATCTCATGTAAAATCTGTCCAACGGAAAGGAGCAACGTCACCGGCGGGGTGACGTCACAATCAGTAAGCTATAAATGCACACTGATGCTAGCTTCTGTTTGTTCAGGAAGTGCTCTGTGTGTGTCTGTGTCTGCTAGGTAGAGTAAGTTTATATATATATATATATATCTTCTTCTTCTTCTTTCGGCTTCCCCCATTAGGGGTTGCCACAGCGTCTCCATACTCCTCTGTCCTCTACATCTGCCTTTTTCAAACCAACTACCTGCATGTCTTCCCTTACCACATCCATAAACCTCCTCTTTGGCCTTCCTCTTTTCCTTCTTCCTGGAGGCACCATCCTCAGCATTCTCCTACCAATATACCCCATGTCTCTCCTCTGCACATGTCCAAACCATCTCAATCACACCTCCCTCACCTTTTCTCCAAAACGTCTTAAATGTTCTGTCCCTCTAATACACTTATTTCTAATCCTGTCCATTCTTGTCACTCCCAAAGAAAACCTTAAAATCTTCAGCTTTGCTACCTCCAGCTCTGCCTCCTGTCTTTTACTCAATGCCACCCTTCTATCACAAATCACTCCTGCCACTCTGCTCCACCCACTCCACCCTGCCTGCACTCTTTTCTTCACTTCTCTAACACACTCTGTATTACCTTGCTCTGTTCACCCTAGGTACCTGAACTCCTCCACCTTCTCCACCTTCACACACATGTACTCTGTCTTACTCCTACTGACTTTCATTCCCCTTCTCTCCAGCACGTACCTCCACCTCTCTAGGCTCTTCTCAACCTGCTCCCTACTCTCACCACAAATAACAATATTATCCGCAAACATAATAGTTCAGGGAGACTCCTGTCTGACCTCGTCTGTCAACCCCTGCAAAGGGCTCAGAGCAGATCCTTGATGCAGTCCAACCTCCACCTTGAACCAGTCTGTCATTCCTACTGCACACTTCACTGCTGTCACGCTGTCCTCATACATGTCCTGCACCACATCACATGCTTCTTCCTCATACAATACCACAACTCCTCTCTTGGCACCCTGTCGTACATTTTCCCTAAATCCACAAACACACAATGCAACTTCTTCTGACCTTCTCTATACTTCTCCATCAACATTCTCAAAGCAAATAATGCGCCTGTGGTGCTCTTCTTCGGCATGAAATCATACTGTTGCTCACAGATGGTCACCTCTTCTCTCAACCTGGCTTCCAATACTTTCCCATAGCTTCATGGTGTGACTGATCAACTTAATTCCCCTGTAGTTACTGCAGGTCTGCACATCTCCCTTATTCTTAAAGATCAGTACCAGCACACTCCTCCAACAACTTGGTTAAAAACTCCACTGCCATCTTTCCTAAACATCTTTATGCTTCTACCGGTATGTCATCTGGCCCAACTGACTTTGCACTCTTTATCCTCTTAATCACTGCTCTGACTTCCTCCTCACTAATCCTATCCACTTCCTGCTTCATCATTTCTACGCCATCCAACCTTCTCTCTCTCTCTCATTTTCCTCGTTCATTAGCTGCTCAAAATACTCCCTCCATCTTCTCAACACACTCTCCTAACTAGTCAACACATTTTCATCTCCATCCTTTATTGCAACACATCCTTCCCAGCTTGGTCCCTCTGCCTGGTCAATCAGTATAAATCCTTTTTTTCTTCCTATGTGTCTAACTTCACATATAGCTCCTCATATGCCTTTTCCTTGGCTTTCGCCACATCCCTCTTTACCTGCTGCCGCATCTCCTTGTACCCCTGCCTACTTTTCTCATCATTCTGTCGATCCCAATCCTGTTTCACCAACCTCTTTCTCCTTATGCTTTCCTGCACTTCCTCATTCCACCACCACATCTCTTTGTCTTCCTTTTTATTTCCAGATGTCACACCAAGTACCTTTCTAGCTTAACCCTTATCACTTCTGCAGTAGTTGCCCAATCATTCAGCACCTCTTCACCACCACCGAGCCCCTGTCTGACCTCTTCCCTGAACCTCAAACTACAGTCTTTCTCCTTCAGTTTCCACCATCTAATTCTTCTTTCAGTCTTCACTCTCCTCCTCTTGTTCTTCACCTCCAAAACCATCCTACAGACCCCCATCCAATGCACCTTCCTCCACTCTTATACGTCACCCGATGATCCTTCTTCTTCTATTTAGGCTGTGTGTAGCTTGCCTGGGAGTGGGGCATGCTCGCACTATAGCTGCATGTCCATGTGGACCCTGTGCTGCCGGAGAGCACTCTTCAAGAAGGGTGATTTCGCTCCTAGCTGTTCTGGCGTATGGTTTGCAGGTCTATCTGGCAGAGGGTTTGGAGACGGGCCTGTCCCTTTCTTCAGCCTCAACTGCTAGATCCAGCGCTTTCTCCCAAGGTTGGGAAAAAACGGCATTCGGCATTTTCTTCCCCCGGTGGAGAGAGCACTGCGCTCCACCTCTCTTCCTGGGAGGAGGGGGAGGTGTTGGAAGCCAGAGAACTCGCTCACACCCCTTACAACCAGTCCATTACGAGGAGCTTTTGGAGGTGGTGACTCATGTTGTGAGGAGAAGCAGAAGCAGCGTCTGCCAAGCTGTACAAGCGCTTTCTGTATCCTACCTCTTCAGCCCCAATGTCTCCCACGACGCTAATGTAGTTAAGCTGAAAGAGTACGGTTGTGGGGCATCGTCCCTGAAGGCCTTCTCGAACAATGTCAGCTTTGGTGGGCAAAGCATGCACAGCCGCTGGTCAAGCCGCTGGCTGCCTGCACACGATGGCCATGTTGCAGCCGTATCAGGCTGATCTACTAAGAGAGTTGGTTGAGAGGGATAGTTTGGGGGCTGACAAGAGGTGCGGTCTTTATTATGGTTGCTTATGTGCAGAATGCCTTTCCTTCAACAAACTATGTATTACAAACTATCAAAAAGTACTCCAGAAGTAAATAAAGCTTTGATAGCAAATAGCTGTGCTAATCGTTTGGCTGTTACAACCATGTTATTATATTATAACAGAAACATTTCTGAGTTAAAGTTTACTATATAATATTCTGAAACACTGAAAATCCTTAACCAACAGTGCTAAACGTTGTTACTTACCTAGATATGCACACACAACAACACCACCCAATGTAAAACTTTTGAGAGAATAATGTAATCCAAGTGACACTGTGTAACTATGTTACAGAGACACTGCCAAACTGAAACTTTTGCACATGTGCCAGGCAAATCTGGGCACATGCAATGTAAGGCAGGGAATTTCATACACTGGCAACCTAAAAATGCCTGCCAGACGTGTCTTAGTGGGTCCTGCGCACTGTAGAGAAAGGCTACTTGATTCAGTTTGAGTCTCGGTCTCCTGGTTCAATGGGGTGTGTATCATTCTGGAGGCACCCGAGCAGGTGCTGGTCATGGGACGAGAAGAACACACTCTCTTAAGGAAGGAGCCAATCGAGTTGATCCACCTGTGAAACAGAGAGCCTGGGTTCTACAGCTGGTACTTCATTGTTCCCAAGAAGGATGGGGGTTGCATCACATTCTAGAGCTAGGTCAGTTGCACCGATCACTATTGAGGCTCAGGTTCAAGATGCTTACTCTCAAGCAGGTTGTGTCTAAAATCAGATCTGAGGGCTGGTTTGTCATGATAGATTTGAAGGACGCTTACTTCCACATATCCATCCTTCCTTCGCACAGGAACCTCCTGAGGTTTGCTTTTGGGGCCGAAGCTTACCAATATCAGGTCCTTCCATTCGCCCTTGCACTCTCACCCTGCACCTTCACAAAGTGTATGAATGAGACTCCGGGGCATCCGCATTCTAAACTATATAAACGATTGGTTGATACTAGCCCAATTAGAGCTTTTGGCAGTCCAGCATTGAGATGTCGTTCTCGCCCCCATGAAGGAACTGATGTTAAGACTAAACGTCAAGAAGAGTGTGCTTTCTCCAGTACAGAGAACCACTTATCTAAGCGTAATGTTGTATTCAATTGTTATGTGGCGGCAACTGTCTCCTGCACGGATCAAGTCTATCCTCACAGCCGTCAAGAGAGCGAGAGAAGGCCAGTCACTCACTGTGAAGCAGTTTCAAAGACTGCTGGGTCTGATGGAAGCCACGTCCAACATGGTTCCGCTTGGCCTCCTGCACATGAGACCCCTGCAGTGGTGGCTCAGAGACAGAGGGTTCTCCCGGAAGGGCAACCCACTCCACAAAATCAAGGTCGAGCCCTAACGGCCTTAGATGTGTGGAGAGAACCCAGGTTCCTGTCTCAGGGCCCTGTGTTTGGAGATCTTTCTTGTTGCATAATGCTAACAATGGACGCCTCCCTCAAGAGATGGGGGGAAGTCATGTGTGGCCACTCCGCCCAAGGTCTATGGAGCACCTCACATGGCACATCAACTGCCTGGAGATGCTAGCCATGCATCTGGCTCTGAAGCATTTTCTTCCAAACCTGAGAGACCACCACGTGTTGACTCTATGGACACCTCAGTGGTCTCCTACATGAACCATCGGGGGGTCTGCAGTCTCGCCCCAAATACAGGCTGGCACCTCAGATCCTCCTGTGGGACCAAGGTAAACTAAAGGGTGCTTAACTCAGGGAGTAGTTGCCCTGTCAAGGCACGGGCCGAGGCCAGGGGAATGGAGGCTCCACCCAGACATGGTGGAGCAGATATGGAGGAAGTTTTACAGAGTATAAGTGTATGGTCCCCTCTGGTTTTCGCTCACTCACTGAGCCCCACTTGGGCTGGACGACATGGTACAGGCACATTTACGCCTTTCCCCCTGTTGCACTGCTCCCGGAAGTTCTGGAGAGAGTTTGCCAGGATGGAGTCCATTTCCTCATGGTGGCCCTGCAGTGGCCAAGCAGATCATGGTTTGCTGACCTGGTAGCCTTTCTCAAGCAACCTTCTTGGGAGATTGCTCTCAGGAGGGATCTTCTCTCTCAGGCAGGGGGCAATGTGGTTCAGCCCCGCCCGGAGTTATGGAGACTGTGGCTGTGGCCCCTTAGAGGGCACACCTATTAGCCATTGGTCTCTCTTGCGAGGTAGTGGAGATCATTCTCCAATCCAGAGCTCCCTCCATGAGGAGGTCGTATGCCGCAAAATGGTGCCTGTTGACTGTGTGGTGTGAGCACCTCCAGTTGGACCCAGTTAACTGCCTGGTTGGTTCATTGCTGGAGTTCCTTCAGGGTCAGTTCGCCACAGGGTTGTCTCCTTTCAGCCTGAAAGGTTACGTGTCAGCTATAGTGGCTTATTTTGCTCCACTTGCTGAGCAGTCGCTGGCCAAGCACTCTTTAGTGACACATTTCCTCCGCGACAACCGGAGGCTGAGGACCGGGTGCAACATAGAGTGCCTATGTGGGACCTGGCCATTGTTCTGGAGGCTCTGTTTAAGCCTTCCTTTGAGCCCTTGCCCGAGGTGCCTTTAAGGTTTCTGACAGTCAAGACTGTTTTTCTTCTGGCTGTCTCCTCCCTAAAGAGCTTTTAAGCCCTTTCTGTGGCCCCCTCTAACCTGGAGTTTACCCCAGGCATGGCCAGTGCCTTTCTCTACCCCAGACCGGGATATGTTCATAAGTTGCTCTTGGTTCCCCCATGACCCGTCGTGCTGCAGGCATCCTATCCTTCTCCCTTTCAAGCCCCTGACCAGAAGAAGCTTAACCGGTCTATGTCCAGTGCTCGCACATACGTCCACAGAATGGAGCTGTGGAGGAAGTTGCAGCAGCTGTTCATCTGCCCTGTGAACAAGCAGACCCTTAGCAGGTTTATTGTGGATGCTATCTCATTCTCTTATAAGTCCTCTGGTCTCCTCGCATTTTTCGGTGTCAGAGCTCACTTCTCTCCAAGACATTTGTAATGCTGCGGGCTGGTCCACCCCATCAGGGATTGTCAGGTTCTATAGCCTTAGCATCAGGGCCACTCCTGGCATATCTGTCCTCTGGCCTAGCTGTGCCCATCCACAGTAGGCAAGGACTGGTCAGTCTGGTGGGATTGGACTCTCGTTTCCAAATTATTGTTGACGCAGCTCGAGTTCCTAAAAGGGAACATCTCTAGGTTATGTATGCAACCCTGGTTCCCTGAGGGAACAAGATGCTGCATCTTCAGGCCACACTCCCTGCATTCCTGCAAAGCTTCCTTCAATTTCAGAAGCAAGCGTCGGCCCCACCGCATGTGCGTTTATAGCTTCCTGGTTGTGATGTCACCCCACCGGTGACGTTGCGCCTTTCCGTTGGACAGATTTCACATGTGGTCCAGAGCATGGACATGCAAAGGCGTTCCCAAAGCGTTGTTGATTCAGCGTCTTGTTCCCTCAGGGAACCAGGGTTCCTCATCACCTGATCATCATCTTTTCTCTGCTTGTGTTCTATATGGTGGTTGTTCAGCCTGGACACATTCAGTAGGTAACAAAATTTGAAATTCCTTTGTATTAATATATTAATATGATGTGATGTCCATTTAACAGTGTGACACTAAAACAGATTACTAATGGCTACTTTTTACTTAAGTACATGTCAGAGCCCAGACATTTTACTTTAACTTGAGTGAAAAAGTGTAGTCAGTACTTAAAATTTTACCAGAGTCTTTTAAAACATGAGTATCTGTAACATCTCTGGTAAATGTGAAAAAAACGTATCTGGGTCACTCAGAATTGGCAAAAGTCTTCCAATCCCACAATAAAAAAAAAGTCTCAGCAACAGTGTCATTCTGCAGAGAGAAATGAGCTATTACAGCATCTCATTTGCTGCAATTGGGTATCCATCTTTCATCCCCAGGCACTATATAGACTCAGACTGATCATGCACAGCAAACATCATGAATGGAGATGCTGGAAAACATTACATTACTCGTCCATTGAGGTTGTAAAAGAGCTGGCTGAAGAGTGCAATTCATGACATATTCACATCATGTCTTTTCTGCTTTTAGTAAACTGCTGAATCAGGATAATTTCAAGGCTAAGGGCTGAGTGGTGGCCATAGTAATGCTAATGTGACTTATACTGACTATATCTTAAATCCTTTTTTAATACTGTTAAAGGTAACGCTTAAAAAGTGGATGCTGGTTAATGCTTGACATTTTATGCAGTCGTGTGTGCAGTGCCCTTGTGCTGTCTTAGCCCAGTGGGTACAATATTTCACCCCACTGTATACATATAAATACAGTTGGCAATTAATAATTTGTCATCCTGGAACAGATTTAGCCACCAGCTCATTACACTACTTATTTTAGAAAGCATTATTTCTTCGTACTTCTAGCAGCCATTCCTGCCTTTTTTCAACTCAGTTATAAACTAGAAAATTTGCAGAAGCTTTCTGATATTCTCAGAATATTTTGTGTTGTACTCTGCTTTGTACAATTAATTTATTTTTTTTGCACAGTCTTTGCATATCATTTTCTGATATACTCATAAGCATTCATGCAGTTATTTAACAAGGATACAATAACTCAAAAAGGAAGAAAAAAACACTCTACAACCATGATGAGCAGTAAACCTTGAGATGGTTGAGCTACAAAAACAGAAGAACACAACAGACAGGACTCTGAGGTTATCATTTGGACAGGCACACCAAACCTTTTTTTTTTTAGGATTTTCTAATCTTTAGTGGGCCCAGTTCTGTTTCCTTACAGCTTCATGGCTCCTTGTTTGTGTTTGAATTTGGTACAGTATGTCCAGCTAGATTTGAATCTGGTTGTCTATCTTCCCACCTTCCAAATACATGCAGAACTGGATATTTAAAATAGATGCTATGGCAGGTGTAATTGTATTAAATTTAATTTATTCTCTTATTCATTGTATTCCTATATTCTAATCTTAATCTATAATTCTTAATCTTAAACATTTAGATGTTTAAATTTATTTATTTTTATATATATATATATATATATATATATATATATATATATATATATATATATATATATATATAAAAAGACTGTATAGATACTGTCCGGTTCCTGAGACATTGTTGCGTCTGATGGCATCTGACAAAAAAAAGCATTTCTAATTTCTTTTCCAGAAGACTCTTGATGAAATGAAAGTGCACCAAAGAGAAGATGACCAAATTGTGTCTCAGTCCTGGAGGATGCTGACAAGTTGTCAGCACATTTACTCCTATCCTCTGTCACTGCCTCCTTTAAGTCCAGAGTCAGTCCTGTGATGGAGCTGGCTTTTCTAATCAGCTTACTCAAGCACTTGATGTCCCCTGCAGTGGTGCTGCTCACTCAGAAAATAACAGGCTGATAAAATAACTCCAGTGACCTGCTCAATTAATTGTTAGATTTCTTCATGTTCTTCAGAAGATCCTGCTTTGGCATTTTGCTATGCAAGTATATCCATCCTATAAGCAGTTAATGGTATTTAATTTCAGTAAATGCTTTGTATTGGTCAGGTTCAAGGTCAATGCAAAGCCTGGGTACACACTAATTCATACATGGAGCAACTTATGTTATTGAGGGTTAGGGGAAAAAAAATCTCAGATGGATTAAAAAAAAACTAAGAATCCAACCAGGAACCTTGGAGTTTAGAGGTGGTGAGATAGCCAGTGTATCTAAATATTATTTCAAGTTAAAAACTATATTGAAATAGATTTAGTGTGCTACAACATGTTCTCCAATTCTAATCTAAATTAGTTGCCTTCCCAGTCACATTATTTCAATTCTATTCTATTCTATTCTATTCATTTTTATTTGTATAACACTTTTAACAATTAACATTGTCTCAAAGCAGCTTTACACAGATAATGTGGTGATAAAAATGAATAAGATGAGCTTTCCATTTCTATCTTTCCATTTCTATATCACTTTCAACAATGAACACTGTCAATCAAACCAATACAAAGATATATAAACGTACAATATTTATTTGAAATGGACAAATCTTTTTTGAGTGATTTAGAGGTTATGGAGAAACCAGAACCAACAGGAGCCCTTCCTCATGGGCAATCTCAAAAGTGAGATTATTTATATTTCCCTATTATAACTGTGTGCTACACGGTAAACAAAAAAAAAATCAATTATGCAACCTGGAAGCTTTAACATAAAGTGTTTATTATTGAAATAGTGTTGTTTGTGTGGAAAAGTGTTTGTGGCAATTGCAGTACTAAAGCCATTTCAGCAATTGTAGTACCAATCATACCAAAACATTAAGTATAACTTGCAGTCCATGGCCATCTTCATGGTTTCTAAGTGGAATTGTCAGATGCTATCATTTTCCCAGAAATAATTATCTGTAGCTCTGTACCATCACACGCTATTGATTTTTTTTTTCTCCTCATCATGATTCCTTCGCCTGGCTAGTGCATTGTAGACCTGCTCAGTTTCCCACTCTGTAATCTTACATCTAAAGTCGGCTACATGCTTGGTAAGTAGTTCCATAAGAATTTGCCTAAATAAGGCATGATATTGCACTAGATTGCTATAATAGATGATTATACATTTATACAGCTGTCGCATAATATTTTTTTCTTTTGTATTGCATTACAAAGACTCTGCTAAGCCTCGTTTTATGAACGAGAATCTTCTAAAAAGCCATTTTTCTGTCTGTATCAACATGCATTTTTGCAGGTGCAGCAAACACAGAATAATACTTTAGAAACATTGCAGTCCCCCTTGAACTAGTGTACAGTTTTTTTTTTCTGCTGGTTCATCTCTTTACAAAGAAACTGAGAAACAGCTGAATGGTTGATATATGTGCTGCTGATTTAGCCACTGCACAACCCGGCTTGTAATAAATCACACAACAACTGAGTTCAGCTTAATTCAGAAACAGGTTTGTAGGCAGCTGAAAAAAAGGAACATGCTACAATGCTTCTCTCTAGTGGTTGTGTGTAATCTTGCATATCAGTCAGTCATATACAGACTTTTTTTTTGTTGTTGTTGTTTTTCTGAGGATAAAGATGACCAAAGATGATCAGCCATTCAGTGCTGCTTCTGAACTGGTAATCAGGTACATGAATGTATTTTAAAAATACATCCTAAATCTGCTTAATCCATGTAGGACAACAGTTTCTCCTGTTGTGCCTATTGTATCATGACTTTTAGTTTCATGACATTTATATTCTAGTATTATTCGCTGTACCTCATTCTTTTACTTTACTCTTTTTACTTTTAAAGAATCACATCTGTTAGGACTTTGTGTCAGAATTTTGCTTCATGGATTAAAAATTTCAAAATAGTGTATTACGGTGTATTTTATTAGCTCATTATACAGCAAAGCACAAAAAGAAAGGTTTTGCTACAAACTATTTGGAAATAATTTAATATCACAAACAGTATTATAAAATATTAACAGTATTATTTGCACCCCCATGCACTCTCACACTTTATGTACATTACTGATCTGTCATATAATCTGTACCCCTATTTATTACTCATACTGTTTATACTGTCTCACATTGTCTGTAATGTCTTGTATAGTCTGTTTTTGTCTTGTCTGTTTTGTCTTGTATAGTCCAAGCTGAATGTATAGTTTTATTTATGTCTGTACTTTGAGAGTCACTAAAAGCTGGAACCAAATTCCTTGTGTGTCAAAACACTTGGCCAATAAACCTGATTCTGATTCTGATTCTGATTCTGATAAAGATCTCTCTAAATCTCATTCACATATAATAGCATAGGCTGATTTATTGAGGGACTACCTTTACTCTATAATGAAACATCTCCATTGTGATCTCTTCTATTGTGACTCCACCCACATCCACAATGCATTAGGGTTTACTCAATGGTTTAATGAGGGCACAGTATTATGTAAATCATATTCAATTACTTTCTTGTCACTCGATGTCAAACCCAACAGTACACCCATTACAATTTGGAGTGGTGTTGGAAATCGACCATAAAATCCCTACTGATGAAATTGTGTACTTCAATCTAGTGCAATTTTAGAGTCTTGTTAAATCAATCAATGTGTATAAAAAACTGTTTGGGCATATCTATCTTAATAAGATACTTTATATTTAATTTAAATAAATGTCTCTAAATGCAGTTCTCTTTGTGTAAGTCAGGATTTGAATCAGCTTAATTTATATTACATTCTGTATACAGGTTTTGTTATAACTTTGTAATTCAAACATCTATATCTCATGTTATTTCTTTTCAAACTAACTTCGTTACAAACAGTAGGCATTTTTATCCAGGCTCCTTTTATTCTAAGTAGAGGTCTGAGATTTTCTTTTACTCTTTTCTTTTGTAATTAATATTTCTTTTGTTTTTGTTTTTTCCTGTTATTTCTATCGACCGTACCAGCGTAACTGCTTTTCACAAACCATGGTTTTGTATAATACAAAATAATTTAATAAGAAAAAATATTACCACTATGTCAATAATAGTGAACTATCATTTACTACAGAGCATTACAAAAAAAAGTCGTAGTTGCAAGGTTGAACCAGTAGATGGAATCCTTAAATGCCATCAGTCCCATAATCCCACCCTCCCTTAGCCAAAAGACTTCAGCAGCATTCATTTACAAGCTGAACCATGTTTACTCAGCTTTCACACACACTCCAGTACATCCAAATGGAGGACTCGGATAGGGACTGCTTTCTGCTATTATAACACCTCTCTTACAACTATGTCTCCATTTCACCTTTTCTGCCATGGGCAAGCTAATTGTGTTCTTGTTTTTGCTGACATTGTTCATATTCAGTAAGGAAGGCACAGCTGTCTTTAAAGGCCCGGCCCATGCCAGCCTCACCCTTAGTGATAGAACTCAGAACCAACTGGCATACCATCACAACCATCAGCACCATAATGATGAAGGGCTCTCTGACCAAAAAGGTAGGTCTTGCATGTCTCTTTTGTGTGTTACAAGTTCACCTGCTTTGTTTTATCTCATTTCACAACAACTACAGGATCAATATCCATAAATAAGACATGCTCATTTTATCTACCAGATCCAAGTTGTTTTTATGTTAATCAGATCACTTTCTACTTCCCGTACAACTGCACTACCCTGCATATGAACATCTCACAGGGGAAAAAAGGTGTCTGTCCTTAAAGTCATAGACTAAACTGTATATCTAATAGGGATCCACTTGGGACTCAGCAAGTAGTCCTTGTATTTTCTGATCCAGGTAAGAGTGAGTTACTCTTCGCAGCATTCCAATAATATAGGCCACTATAAATGTCATGCCTAACTTAAAGATTAAAATTTTACATGTTCAATGTAAAACTTACATATATTCCTGTAATTAATGTATAGATTAACAAACCACATTATACTACAGACCTGATCTGCCCATTCACAGTCTGAACATTTACACTTTTACCCTCATTTATTCAACCATTCTATCTTAAAAATCTGCACAGCTCTAGTGTGGTAGAATTCTAAACTAGTAATTAAAAGTGCATGGGTGTGTACTACTACTACTACTTTAAACACAGACTTGCTTTCCTAATATACATGAATTTTGTTACAGTCCCTAACAAGACCAGCACTCACTCAATGACCATTGCGAATAGTGGCTGATACCAGTTACTTATTGAATACTTAGTAGTTTATCAGCCAATTATAAATAAGGTTTTTCTGCAAAGGTATGCTAAACATCATAGAATTAATTTCTTTATCCTATTTTTCCTTTATCCTGTATTATCTTCGATTGTATAATCTGATACTGATCCAGTGTTTCATGTCAATATGATCTAGATACTAATACAGTGATATCAATAAATAGATATAAATAATTGCTATAACAGAAATTTAAAAAATGTAAATAAATATTTTAGATTGTGATCGCTAGATTGTGTTTGTACATTGGGGCTAAGTCAGTATAAAGACTGCATACTGCATGACTAACAGGCATGTAATCAATCTGGATTTTGTCCCAGAGCATCAGTAAGGCTGAATGTTCTTCCATACAGGAAACAACTCAATGCATAGCTTGAATTTGCCAAACTGCTCCCCCCTGCTCTGCTGTCCATCTGCTGTTTTTACAGTGCCGTACAGAGAAGCTTGCAAAATAACTCCACTCTTCATTACTCCTCCAAGTGCATGTTATTGCTTTGTTTTGACTGTTCACTGATACTAGAATTCAACCCACCCAGAAAATAAAAACAAATGATCAAAAAGGCTGTTTAGAAAACTAAAACGACTGATTCTCAGTCATCCATGTGGTTTTCTCAAAGTTTCAAAAATGTCAACTAGACATCTGTCTGGTTGAATCTAAATGTTTCACTACTTGTCTGAGCAGTTTCTTCAGTCTGAGGGAAGTTGGAAGCATTCCACAAATGTGTATGCTCCAGGGTCAAAGATCCTTCCCTCCCTGTATAGCCTGCATAGGGACAAGAGGGAGGTGAGAGTGGAAGGTAGGTGTAAGGATTAAGGGGAGTCCATAGGATGTAAAAATGACACAATATCAGCACCTATAGAAACTTATGAACGAGCACCAACAATCACACCATGGTCAAAATCACAGAAATTACCTGATAATTTTTTTTCACCCATTCATAATTGCATGAATGACTAGGTGGCAAAGTGTTTTTCATAAAGTGATCAATGAATGCAGTTTTTTTAACCAGTACAAAGTGTCATTTCCAAAAAATCTCTCACATTCTGACACAGTAAGTAAATATAGCATTTGTGCTTGTAAAATCCCAACCTGTGCTTGTTCTTGTCTTCTTTCGTCTCTGATATCTAAACCTCCACCCTCTGTGCGTGTGTGTTCAAGACTGTGTTTCAGATGTGTTACAATCTGGATGGTGTTAATAATTTATTCATGCCATGTGCAAGAGTGGTCCTGTGTGCATCAGCAGGAAAATCAGTTGACATGTTTGAAATTTGATCTGTGCTGGAACATAAATAATATTGTAAAGAATTGAGGATCCTTCCCTCCCTAGATAGCCTGCATAGGGACAAGAGGGAAGTGAGCTTTTTGGTGGATTTCTAAATGCAGCTTTTAAACCACATTTTCCTCTGGTGACCCAGATTTTGCAGGCAGAAACTTGATTTATAATGTGTGCTGTATATAATGCTACAAAGCCAAATATGTAAAAGGCATACAAAGCATAACTGCTTGTAGCAATTCAACATAATAGTTTATTTAGGAAGTAAAGGTTTTTGTAGATCCTGTTTATTGCAAATGAATACAAAATAAAATTTTGCCACAAAACTTTTTACTTAAATTACATTTAAAAGCTTTTCCACTAAAAATGAGCTCACAGTGTATTATGCTGGATTTAACTATTTCCTTAGGTGAGCTCAAATGATATGAGAGCACTTTAAGATTATTGATTTTCTGAGCTACAGTATGCTGGAGTGTATTAAGCAGGAAAGTGCAGGAACTCCACTCCTAATGTGCCAAAGTACTATTTAGTAAAGCATGAGTGCATATATATATATATATATATATATATATATATAT
>JAAIIK010000129.1:1945448-1967839 GCA_014706435.1 Silurus glanis | reverse complement strand
TCTCTCTGTCTGCCTGTCTATTTCTGTATGTGTTTCTCTCTGTCTCACTCTCTGACTATCTTTTTTTTCCGGCTCTGGCTTCCTTGTCCCTTGTCCATCTGTCTCATTGCCTTTCCATTTATCCCTCTATGTCTCTCTATCTGTCTGTCTTAATGTATGTCTGTCCACCCATCTATACATCCATCTCTTGTTCTGTCTCTTTATCCATCTATATTTGTCCAACTCGCTCTACCACTTTCTCCCTGTCTTAGTGTCTATCTATTTAACCATATCTCTCTGTCTGCCTGTCTCTTTGTACTTTCCTCTCGCTCCCTTGCTCCTTGTCTATCTTCCCATCCATCCCTCATTGTTCCTCTATCTTCCATGTCTGTGTCCATTCATCCATCCATACATCAATCCATACATCTATCATTCATCCCCCACTTCCTCTCTCTCTCTCTCTCTCTCTCTCTCTCTCTCTCTCTCTCTCTCTCTGTTTCCTGTTCTGGCTTCCTTTCTTCTTGCCAGTCTGTCTCAATGTCTGTTTATTTGTCTGTTACTTCAGTGTCTGTCCATCCATCCATCTATTTTCTCTCTGTCTGTCTGTCTTTCTCTGTGTATGTGGTATTACTCTCTGATTGTCTCTCTTTGAATCTGGCTATAACTTCCTTGCTCCTTGTCTATATGTCTCAGTGTCTGTCCATTCATCTTTCTAAGTCTCTGTCCACCTCTCTGCATTGCTGTCTTGTACGTGCTGAAATGAATCCCTTTCTTCATATCTTTTTTATCTCAAGCAGAACAGCAAGAGAACAGTAACACCACTCAAGCTGGCAGTGCGAGTATTATTGCAGGTAACTTCAAAAGCTTTCATGAACTAATATTAAAATCCACAGTATAAAGAGCTTCGGTAAATTTCTAACTCCCTCTATAACTTTACTTCTTTTTTCTCCCTACATTCTCCAGATAACAAGGCATTTCTGCTGAAGAATCGGGGTGAACTAATTGATCGCATAAAAACTGTTGATAGAATCGTTGATGACCTTGAAATGAACAGTGAAAATGCAGCAAACGTGCATGCTGAGAAGACAGAGCAGGCCAAGATGAGGAAAGTTCTGGATTACACAAACAGCAAAAAAGCTGCAAAGCTTCTGGTGGATGCTTTGTTTAAACATGCGGGGGATGTCATGGAGGACCTAATCACGGCCTAACTGCTCAGTATAGCACTTAAAACCTTTTCACTGATGAGAAGCGTTAATTACAGACCAAATACCACACTGCATTATAAATTACAGATCTTTTTTAATGCCAGTATATTTCTCTATTTCCATCATGATTTACAGACTTTCATAATCATTCCAGCATGAGTACAATATAGTCTGGGTTAGGTCCAGAAACAATAGGTACATCATTTTACAACTCAGGTTTTACAATAATTGTAATGTTTTTAAACTGTGCTGTGTTTTTTAAATCGACTGTGCCTGACTGTTTTCAAAATCTTATCGGCATTTTTACAAAAACCTCCAGACTATTTTAAAACTGCACTCAGCAAATCACTCATCTAATGCATGTGTGTAACAAGTGTAACAAATCGTGATTAATTTCCAACAGATTTTTTACACTTTTTACACTAATTACACTATTTGGTCAAAGGGTTGTGGACACCTAACCATCACACCCATATGTTTTTGTTAAAAATCCTATTCCAGAATTAGTCCACCATTGCTATCATAATGACTCTTTTGCTGAAGCCATCATTTAGATTTTGGAGCATGGATTTGGAGCAGCCATAAAAGCAATAGCATGGTCAACCTTATCCGCTTAAGGTTCATGCAGTCAGGTGCCCACAACCATTAAGCGTAGAATGCATTTTATATGAAAAACATTAGCTCCCATTTTGAAAATGCATTTTTTTTTATATACGTATGTGGTAACACTGGCAGGATTGTTAGATTAAAATATTTGAAGATAATAAATGTTAATGTAACTGTTAATAAAGCAACAAAGATGAATATTTGTATATGTTTATGTGTCTGTGAATATTTGCATATGTGTATTCTATTATTGATGCCCTGGTTTTGATGAGTCTAAATCTTGTTGTGACAAAGTTAGAAGACTGAAACAAAAACCAGGTGAACTTGCAAAATCTGAGCCATTTTTAGCAAATTATTAGCACTTTTATTATCAAATTAATGGGTGCTTGTATAAATTATAAATATATGTGGATACTGAGGTTAAGCAAACCAGTCAAACTAAAGCCATGCATATTTCAGATGGAGTGTATTACATTACACTAGTTGCAATTTGATGAAAAGACAAAATATAACTTTTTTAAGTTGAAGCTTTGCATTTCACATTTGGTCACATGGATATCCATCTACTGGAAAAACTAAATTAGTTAAATAAGGGAAAATCACTCGCTATTTACTGATCGATTTCCATCATCATTTACTGGTCAAAGTAGTATATTCAAAAGGAGTAGCAAGAGAAAGAAATTTGTTTAACCTAGCTGAGACTCGCTGAACAAGCATGTGTATTTTGCAGGCTAAGGCAGTTGCTGTTCTAAATCACTTTCTTGATTTGTTTGTTGACTGGTATTCTGATGTACATAGAGCAAATAGAGAAATACTAGTAGAGGTGTCAGAGCATTCTTATCCCAAAGGTTTTTGAGCTTGCTTCTTCATATAGCCTAAAACATAAGTTAGTCATTGGTCATCACTTTATATATTTAATATATCTATCTATATGTGTGTGTGTGTGTGTGTGTGTGTGTGTGTGTGTGTGTGTGTGTGTGTGAATTGAAAGATCCACACAATGACAAGAAATAGGTTGATGGACTGAAAATGGTGTGCAATGAAAAGAAAGAATGTTGATCATGTCACCAAATAGATAAGAACTAAAGTCACAAGCCTAGTTTGAAAATGTATGAAGTAAAAGGTACAGATATTTGTGTAAAAAATTTAATTAATAAAAGTAAAAAGTTGTCCAAACAATAAATAGTGAAGTAAAGTACTGACAAAATCTACTTAAGTACAGTAACGAAGTATTTGTACTTCATTACTTCCCATCTCTGGATTCAGAAGCCAGCATATCATTGGAAGTTGATTTTGATACTCAAAAAAGTTATAATTGTTGTATACATAAATAAGCAGCATATTGCCTGGTAGCACTTTCATATGAAGAGACTATTGAGTGAGAGCAAGTCAGTGTAATGTCCAACCTTGCACATAAAACAAATGGGATACAAAATTCTACAAAAAGTCTTTTTAATTCAAGTCTCTCTCTAGAAAGAAAAAAAAAAAAAAAAAAAAAAAAATATATATATTTTTTTTTAAGAAATATATATATATTTCACGTTTCAAGTTTATTTTACTAACGCTTTTCACAATGGACATTGTCTAGTTGTGCAGCCTGCAATGCAAAATATCCTGTTTTTTTACAATAATAACTCCAATAATATTGTTGTTGTTGTTGTTGTTTTGTTTTTCCACACTTATTTGTTTGTTTGTTTGTTTGCGTATTAATTAATTCATCCATTAATTCATTTATCCATTCATCCATTCAGGTTTCTGTAAAAAAACACTATTGTGGGAAGTGGATTTTTCCGAGTTATCCTGAAGTATTAACAACAGAACCAGAGGTAACGAACCATTTAATATGGCTTAACACTCTCACAATTTCGGTGTCTTTTTTTTTTTTGTTTTATCCTGGACTTTGCTGTCAGATGTAATAGGTTATACTTATCCGTTACATATGGCCCTTTAAGCAAATATTAATTAGTCTGTACGTTAGCTAGCCTTAGCAAACATAGCTAACTGGGAAACTGATGCGATCTAGTTTATTGTGCTAAACTAGCCATCTTTGATCAAATTAAAGATGTTGATCGTGTTTTATTGATTTGCACACTTGTTAGTGAGAGGGCACGTATAGCATAGTGAAGCATCTCATCTAACGACACTTCAATAAGGTTAAAGTCTAGTGGAGTTTCTGGTGTAAATCTGTTGTATAACAGACTGTATAATAAATCAAGTCCTATGCTGCAGTTTCAGTGATGCCTGAAGTGGTTGTAAAGCTGCATTCGGAAACTTCCCACTCCCCAATTCTTAAATACTTCTCCCAATACCACAGAACCTGCACTTTAGCATTTAGTTGATCTTCTGAAGATGATTAATGTAAGAATTCACTATTAAGAGCACTGAGAATTACATTAAACAGCAGTCTGATCAACATATTTCAATCATCCAAGCAGCACCAAGTATTAGAAACTTAGAAAATCCACTGTTTCACAATTCGACCATGATAAACCCTAACATGGTCATCGTGGAATATGGTCACGCCATCAGGGGACTTTTTGAGGCACATAATGTTTATTATAGGGACAGCGCATGTAGGATGTTTTGGAGACAAGGTGAGGGAGGCGAGATTGAGATGGTTTGGACATGTGCAGAGGAGGGACATGGGGTATATCGGTAGGAGAATGCTGAGGATGGAGCCACCAGGAAGGAGGAAAAGAGGAAGGTGAAGGAGGAGGTTCATGGATGTGGTGAGGGAAGACATGCAGGTAGTTGGTGTGAAAGAGGCAGATGTAAAGGACAGGGGGGTATGGAGACGGATGATCCGCTGTGGGGACCCCTAATGGGAGAAGCCGAAAGAAGAAGAATGTGGCTGAACCTAGACCTGACCAACCAAAGCAAGCCCAGATCAAAACCCTTCCCTTACAAGCAGGTACAGTAAGCATTAGGCATAATGGGTGCATCACTTCAGCATCCACAGGGGAAATCTGGACTCGGACCACATGACCCTTTTCCATTTTTCCAGAGTTCAATCTTTAAGCTTCAAGCATTAAGCATATTCTAATTGAAACCCTGCAGTAGAAACCCTGCAGAACAAACTGGCACTGCAGCAGGATGTGAAACTTGACAGGTGTTTATATCTTAGTTTTATATTTACAGCACAAAATCCTGGGACATGAATAAAAAAAAACACAAAATGTAAAATAAATATATGCTGAATGACTCTGCATGGTAAGCTGTCTATGATACAATACTATATTATTATTATGATACTATAGATCAGTTTGGAGTGGAGTGGGGTGCCCTTTATGTTATAATAAAAGCTTGTTTTGCAAGGTTTGTTTCTTCATTGGTTCATAACGAAGGGCTTTGTATCGTGATGTTTTTGCACTTGTGCATCGTTTTGAAATTGCACTAGGGCTGAAGCTATCGATTATTTTAGTAATCGAGTAATCGTTAAGTACTTTTTCTTTATTAAAGAGCAAAATTAAATATAGAGAAAATAAGACGGGTCTCTTAAAATGAACAAGTCATTTGTTTCCTTTTAAGAAAAATTTACATTTTATTGCTGAAATTGCATTTGTATGTGTGAAAACGAAAACCATTTAGTGCATTTATTTGCCATTACATCAAAATGTAAATGAACATTTTTGCCTAGTTTCGAATTTTCTCCCCCAATTTAGACTGTATTTCTCCAAATTCATTCTTTCATTCAATTCATTCATTCTTAAACATTTCTGGTGCATCCACCAATAATCATGTTTAAACAAGTCCTTCACCTACTTCATCTGTTTTGTTCCGTCTCCTCCGGAGCTGATTGTGAGACAGGGTTTTCTCCAGGGATCGAAGGTTTAGTTTAATACCATGTGATTCTGTGGATTGTAGCCCATTTCTTTTTCAATGTGTAAAGCTTTCTGGCACTACAGAGGGGGTGACGCTGCCCAATTGGCTAAAAAAAGGTTGGAATTGTGAGAAAGTCGGAATTGGCTAAATTTTTGTCTTTAATGTGGCGGAAATGGGCTTCCATATGAAACTTCTCCTCGCTCGTCACTGTTTTCTCCTCGTTTAACAATTTTTTCATTCTGCAGCATCTTCTGTTTTCCCTGTTCGGACGGCTCCAGAGTTGTAGAATACCAGGAAAAGTCAGGGATAATGCTGTGAGGGGAAAAACAGTGCTCCGTGTGTAGTTAAATGGACTGCCTCGATTTAATTTTTGTATTAGAATTACCAGATACACTTGTTTGTACACCGTTACAATAAAATCTACTGTAACTATAAAATATTAGAGCCATGATAGAGACATTAATTTCCCCAAAACCCACAAAATGTACTTGGCAAAAAGTTTTGGAATGCTTCCCCCATGCTACACCCTGGACACTCGATTTGAAACTTTGGAAGTGAGGATGGATGGAGAAGAATAATGTGTACAATTTCAACCCTGTAAAAACTGAATAAATTAGTAACATGTATTTTTAATGTTCCATAGTTTTCCAACAAAATATCGAGGACCATCAACATGCAAACGTTGACAAACCACGAGGTCCGTAACCTCTATCCTGAACGAGAACCCTGTGTTCATCCTCGCAGGCCAGGTAGGATGTTGTCTCTTACACACACACACACACAAAAACATACACATAGCAGCTTAAAATTGAGAAAATGTTGAATAAACTCATAGTTTGTGGAGGAAGTTGAGGAGGAAGTGAGGCACAAAGTTTTTAATGTAATGTATTATTTAAGACACAAAAATCCATAAAGTGTTTAACATTTATATGACTCAGGTTCTTACTCTGTAGCATTACTAATTGAGGGTTTCTCCACAGGGGATTCCTCTGTCCTTCACGGTGACAACAGCTACATGTGTGATCGGGGCAGTGTAACTTTTCCTGGTCCTCTGATGAGGTAAGGCCTTCTGTCTCCTCTCATATAAAACACACAAGAGCTCAATTTAAAATATACATAGAATTTCAGCAGTAGCATGAAGGTGGGTAAGAGTGTATGTGCAGCAATCCATGTCCATCTGTTTCAGCAATACGTTGCAGATGCAGGACCTAGTTCATTTTATCCAGAGGAAAACTCAGGAGTGTCTATAACAAGCGGATGAACCTGGTCAAAAAGAAGCCTATTTCTTCTGGCAAATAATGGAGCTTTTTTTTGCAATAAAAATGGAGTAAATGTTCTAGTTCATGATGTGTCATGAATTATTAGGAACAAAAGTATCCAGTATTTCTATTAAATGACATTTAAATGAATTGGAAGCGCATGAATGAATAAATCCCCCCCCGGACAGTGTATTTGATGTTTGTTTTACAGAATTTAATGCTGGCTGAAGTCGCCCTACTCCTCTTCAAAGGCTATAGCTTTGTCAGGAAAAGGGTATCGAAAGCTAGCTTATTATTACACACCAGTTTTAAGACAGTTTGTACTGTACTTTTATGTTTTTGTCAACTAATGTGACCATTCCTGTGACAGCTTGGCGGGGTTAAGAACCAGGATGGCTGGTGTCTTCCTCTGGCACAACTTTTATGCGCCGCTGGACCACAATACGAGCGCTTGGTTGAAATGGGAAAAAAGCTTGGTATGAATCAGTGACCATATTTCTCTGGTCTTTTCTGAACTGTTTCATGTACCCTGATGCTCACATGTTTGGTCTTTTATCTGCAGACTCTGAAGGGCAGACCTATGCAGCACATCTCTGCTACTTGTTGACGCAGAAGGAGCTGTCATCAAGTCAGGGGTCAAGTTTTGAACTAATTGGATGTAAAAGGTATTTTGTGTGTGTGTGTGTGTGTGTGTGTGTGTGTGTGTGTGTGTGCGTGTGTATGATTATTCTTTCCTTCCTTACTACTGAAACATGTTTCTCTTTGTACCAGTTTGCCAGTCAGTCAGCCAGCCATGAGGGAAGCTATCGAGAGAACTGAAGTGTACGAATATGTGTGCTCCCTGACCTCAGGCCTCGCCCAGACACCCTTTCAGGTTGGAATTTCTCTTTTTTTTTTCTTCTTCTTTTTTTTTTTTATGGACATTTATCTGTCAGGTTTGTGAATGTGTGAACCATCATACTGAAAATAATTACATATATCTTAGATCTACAAGTGCTATCATGCTAGCAAACTAGCCGAGTCTGCACTTTATGATAAGGCATTTGCATACTGTGAGACCATCGCTTCCGCAATTGGCACCTTCTCTCCTGAAATCGCAAAGACCACCCTGGAAAGGACTATTGAGGTAAATACAATTATCAACATTTGCAAAATGGGTGGAAGATTTTAAATGCTAAGCATTTTTTTTTCTCACCAGTTTACTTCCTCTGTCTGTCTTGTAGCTGTCTGAGAGACTACACCAAGGGAAAGGAGAAGAACCTGAGTGGCTGAAAAATCTTCATCAGCTGTACACAGACCAAATGTTTAAGCCTTACTCAGAATGTGTCTTTATGAGTGGTGAGATGCTCACTCTACAGTTTCCTCGTGTGGACCGACGCATTAGCCCGCAGGGTATGCTAGAATCCACCATTTGCACAAAAGAAAATCATTTCAGAATTACATTAAATTTTTTTTATTTTTATTTCAAGTCTGCTAGTTTTCTCTTTTTAAATTTGGCCAAAAAATTCTAATCAGCTAATTTATATATTTCACCCATGTAAAAGTTAATAGTCATATTTGCGTACATTCTACATTAGTTTTTGGGTGAGAAATTATAACGATGCATGTAGCCGCATAGATGGCTTCGGATTGATCATACAGAAGTCATAAATAGTCCTGAGAATTTGCAATAGCAGAGTGTTTATGCTGCATATAAAATTATAAAGTAGGTAAAATAGGTAAAAAATTATGAATACCGTTCACCTCCTTTCCGATTATTTATTTTTATTTATTTATATATTTATTTGTCTTTCTTTTTTTATATTAAGACTGTATTGTAATCTTAGATTTTAACAAGCATGCCTCATTCACTCCTGCAAGAAAAGATAAGTGCGTGAGGCCCTTTTATTCTTATTTGAAGTCAATGATTGTCTGTTTAACAGATGAGTTTGAGTCACAGTACATTCCAGGAGAGCTGTTGGGAAGAGGAGGCTTTGGATCCGTCCGTGCAGGAGTACGCAAGGCAGATGGTAAACAGGTGATATGACTGCACATCTAGAGTTATTTGCAATAATCATTGCAATCCATTACAATTTATAGACCTTATTAGATTTTCTAATTAGAATGCTATTTTGTTTTATATACACAAACAGGTAGCCATTAAATATGTGGGCAAAGGTCAGAATGATGAATTTATCACCATGGTAAGTAAATATACTGTACTTTTGAGATACTACAGAGAATTCATTAAAATGACAATGATATAGGAGCCACTTTATAGACCGACAGAGCTCATAATGATGTGTGCCTTAACTTGATACTAATATAGTAATCAGAAACTCGTAATCATGTTACAGCTTCATATTTTATCCCCGATGACCCACTATAGATGTAGTAGTCACTTTAAACCCAAGCTTACTATGTCTGTTACAATTTCAGCCTGGAAAGACACACAGCCTTCCTCTAGAGGTGGCATTAATGGAAATGGTGTCCAAGCCATTTCACTGTAAGAACGTGCTGGAGCTCATCGAGTGGTTTGACATGGCCGATTGCTACGTCTTGGTTCTAGAGAGGCCCAGCCCCTGCATAGACGTGCTTGAGTTCTGCGAATGTCACAAAGGTCGACTGTCAGAACCACTGGCTCGTCACATCATGCATCAAGTGGTTCAGGCCGTTCGTCACTGCTGTGACCGTGGTGTTTTCCATGGCGACGTCAAGGCAGAGAATCTTCTAATCAATACCAGCACTCTGGATGTGAAGCTGAAAGATTTTGGATGTGGAGATTTGCTAAAAGACACCCCTTACACAAGATATGCAGGTAGGTGTAGTATGAAGGAAGTATGAGGAAAACCAATCAAAGACAGTGCAGTGGCACCATTTTTGTGAAGATTCCTGATGGTGCTAATTCTTACTTTTTCACTAAGGCTATGTGAGGGAGATATGTGAGGGAGAGTATTTGGGTCGTCCTGTTACAGTCTGGAGTCTGGGTATACTCCTGTTTAACTTGGTGTGCAGGGACTTGCCCTTGATCTGATATGGTGGTGTCTGGAACAAGACCCTTTTTCTCGGCCGACCTTCGAGGAAATTCTCCGTCATGAATGGTTTATGGGGCTTCCGAAGGTGATACAGTACAAAGAAAATTAGTCCTGTTTTTAATGAGTTCAGAATAATCTAGGTTTTGTGAGTTGTACTGGAGCAGTATTGAGCTTTGAAAAAGAGGTTGTACCTATGTAATTAGGAGGGCAAGCAAAGGTGCATGGAAATGCTAGAGTGGTTGTATATTTCATTATTATTTATTAGGGGGCAGAGCACCAACAATGTACAGACATCCTTTAAACGATGTATGTTTTGCGTTTTATGATAGTATATGTTTGCCAAGTTCTAGTTGTGCAGGAATATTTCAAATGTTTTTGATTTCATAAATTTGTGAATTCTCAAACTGCTTCCTCTTCAACACCTTTAGTCCAATAATCATAAAATCTGGAAGCAACCATCAGGAGATGAATTTTCCTCCCTCCAAAAAATCACATTTTACTGCCAACAAAAAAAGCAAAGTCTCCTTCATCCTTAAGACATTGATGAGCTCGGAACTTGGTTACAAAGCACTTTGAGAGTGAGACTGATGTATGGTAAATACATGTGCCCTAATAAAGTTGCCATATTAACAATTATTAGTTTTACTTTGTTATACAATGTTTTTATCCATTTATTATTAGTGTTAGGATTAGTATTATCAGGAGCCAAATGATTACATAATGAATGTACTGATTCATGTGTTCAACTGATAAACATTTGCACCACACATTTACATTAGATTATATAATTTTTTTAATATTATTATTGGCCAAAAATCATGTTTTGGAAATCTGAATTAAATCCAATCCACTACTCTCTCACTTATTTTAAAAAGACATTAGTAAACTTTCAGAATTCATTTGACCTACTCTTTCAATTTTACATTTTGACCAGTAGATGGCGACAGAGATATATAACATACCACCTTCACAAACGTTTTTAATCTGAAGGAAATACATCTATTAATATAGATTCTTCCATCCCTCAGAAATGCCTGATTTAGTCAAAGGCTCAATTCAGGGCGTATGAAACATGCAAAAAAAATGAATGCTACAAAGTCAACTGTCTGAGAACATAAGGTGGACATGACTGCAGGGCTCTCAAGTTTTATTAAATGTTAGGTGTGAGATTGCATCTGTTAGGGGAGGAGTCACTTAATTATTTGCAGTCTTTGGCCCCACCAAATTCTCTCAAAATTTTGCTAGGAGTTAAATTTTACTTATTGTTCATAGTTGACTAGCACAAATAGAAATTATAAAAACCAGTAAATCTGACAAAAGACAGTTTCATCCAAATAAAATGTTTATCGGATTGTATTTCAATAATACAAATGTATCAACAAAATATGTAGTCCCAAATAAGGTAACTGAACAACGGTGATAAATGTACACACTGATAGGGAGAGAGAGAGAGAAACATTCATATGTTTTGTGTTTGTTGCACATTTTGATGCCAGGGGTAAGAAGCTCCTAATATATTCTTCTTCCCTCATCTACTGTCTGCTCCATGGTCTCTTCTTTCTCCCCCTACTGTCTCCTTTGCTTCCTCCTCCTCTGATCTGGCAACCTTTGTAGGGGACTGGCACTTTGGTGTCCAGAATAAAAGAACAGTCACATTTAAACAGACGGATGTAATAATGAGTGCATTGTATAAAGCATTACTATAAAAGATAGTCATCCGCTTTAAGATATGCAAGTCTTAACATAGCTGAGGAGAGTATTACAGAGGAATTAGAAATAAAATAATGACCATCTCCAGGCCTCTTAGTTTCAGGGAAACCTCAGCAGAGATTCTCTCGCTCTCTCTCTGTATGTCATCCATTCAATAATTAGGTGTGAGCGTGTGAACACGTTGAATGCATAAGACTTGAGAGCCCTGTGTCTGCTTCGGCAAAGGCCGGGAACAATTGGCATGAGATGGTAACACCTTGGATGGTTCCCCATTCTTTGAATTTTCTTAGATTAGAAACAGGTTCAGGGGGAATTGGAAACCTGTGCTCAAATGGTTTGTATCCGTTATACCGGGTTACACACAAGTCATGTCTAATATTACATTTATTTTGTGATCTAAACAGACCTTAATTGACCGCTAACACATTTCACATGAACACCTCGCTCTCTTCCCACACATCACAAAAAAAAATTAAAAAAATCATTCTGGCACATTATAGCATGTTTGGCATCATACTTGGAGCGACTCATCCACATGCAAGGTTGCAGAGATTAGGAATAGAGGACATTGCACGTTACTGAAGTGTCAATGGTTTCAAGCTCAAGTCACACACTCGGTTGGGATCCCTTTAGTGCATTGAGCCGTATAATACAATGGCTGGTTGAAAGCCAGAATATTTCATACAGCCAGCTGAGTAAATGTAAAGTCTTCATTTCCTAGTGTACTTTAAATGGCATGTCTGGGCCACTCTCCAAATCTGACCCAAACCCTCTCCACCCTTCAAGTACCCAATGTGATGTGTCCATTACAGAGGAAAAAACAGCTTTCAGATTAGAATAGGACTACACTATTCTAGGTAAAACAGAGGGAAAGTTGGAAAAATAAATCAGACTATTTTCATTAATGCAATACGTATTTATTCAAGAAGTAAACATGAGCTCATGCATTCTTTTCTGCAGGGTAATCAGCCTGCCAGCTGCATTTCATGCAGTATAAAACAGTTATGCTTTACACAAATCTGTGAAAACAGAAAATCCTCTAGGAGGTTAGAAGGTAACAAGAAGTCAATATGAAAATTTGAGTCAGGTCCTCAATGTGTACCCTTCTGCTCAAGCGCGTGCACACCAACTTCCTGTTTATTTTGCAGACATCCTGGTTCTTCAGCTGTTAACAGTTTTGGCTCAACACTTGCGGGGCTGTTGGATCGTGAACGAGCGCTGCATGTGCAGTTTCTCTACACCGGGTCTGACTTTCCCATGCCGCACTGAAACCGGAGTCTCAGGGAACTCATGGCCCAACTGCAAGTCGGAAAAAAAATTCTATAATAATAAAAAATGTTTAAGAAATGAAGTGTTTCAGTAGGAAATCCAATTATTTTTTTAACATGATCACACAATGTACAAATTACAATTACAAATTAAGATTGGGGGGGGGGGGGTTTAAGGAGGATAATTGGGATTTACTGTTAAATGACCAAGTAATACAATATGTAATTTTTTAATTAAATTTAAAGTTGCATTCTAGCCTTCATAAAGTATTGACATGGAATGTTCATGATGTAGAATGGGTAAACACAAACATACTTTCTCTAGGGGGCCTGCCATTAGAATACCCATTTGCTGCATCCGGGAGAAGGTGGTCAGAGACCTGCAACATACCACACATACAAGTGGTGAGGAAATGCAGAAAAAACAAAACAAAAACAAATTTCAAGCATGACCAAGAATGCATGCATGGCCAATTTTACATGAGCTATTAATCAGTACTTCATCTTGTACAGTTTCAGTTCCCACCCAACACTATTAATAATCACCGTTTATACTGCACCAGCAAGCATCTTTGTACGGATTTCTTTTAGAAAAGGTCTTACATTTCTCACAATAGTAAAGCTGCTGGATTGTAAATAGATTAATTCAGCTTTATACCTGGGTTTAGCTGCTTTCTTGCTCTCCTTCTCTGGGGTTCCATTATCCTCACTGTTTTTCTTAACGACTCGTTTTCCTCCTGCTTTTACTGCCAAAGAAATAAACATGTTGGTTATTCCAAGCAGTCAGAAAAGGGCAATTTCATGCATCAGATCCATTTTTTCCCCCACTTGCCACAGGCTATAAAATTGACAAAATACACACAAAGCATGTTTGATTTGACACCAGTGTTAATAGTAAGTGCTGTAGAAATGCTCAATGTTGCTGGTAATGCTGCATCGACTATATAAAACAAGGTTTGTTTGCTATTGTGCTTAAATAATTGTCCGCTAGCTTTAAAACTCTAAACAAAGAAGAGAACTGCTGAAATTGTGGAATAAACGTTTAAAAAAAAAAAAAAAAAAAAATCGATTTGTTCAGCCCATGCATGATCAAATTCTCAGTTCCTGGCTTGCACTGAAACAAGAGCTACGGACTGTGAACAGAAACAGTTTGCACATTTACACTTGTTCTGTAGGATCAAAAATAAAATCAGTCTTCTATTGTTGTCGAAATATGAGCAAGAGTTCACCCTAAATCTAAGCCAAGACCTTTTTATTTGAAGCACATCTATCCCAAAAAATAAATAAATAAAAAAGTGTACACATAATAAAACCAGTGTCTAAACCAGATGGGTGACTCCATAAACCCCTAGGGCTCTAAAGCTGGCACAATAACACCAGCTAAATCTCTTCCTCCGATTAACTGTTGAAGAGCCGTCTATAGAAATCAATCCAACAAAAAGTCCAACCCTGTTATATACCAGGATCCAAGAGTAAAATAAACACCGTCAAAAGGTGCCCTCTGTGCCACATTGACTCAGGACTACAGTTTGCGTTTGATCATCACTGAACCCCGCAACATCGTAAATCTGAAATAAAATGGACATTCGGTGCAACCCAGATGAGGACGGGTTCCCTCTAGAGTCTGGTTCCTCTCAAGGTTTCTTCCTTATGCCGTCTCGGGGGGTTTTTCCTTGCCACAGTCGCCACCGGTTTACTCATCAGGGACAAACTTACTTATAAAAGAACATATTCACTTTTAATCACCACATTATCTGTGTAAAGCTGCTTCGAGACAATGTCATTGTTAAAAGCTCTATACAAATAACAATGAATTGAACATGTCAAACCGGATGATTTAACAGAATATACAAAAGAAAATCTAAACGGTATAAACAAAGGGAAACCGATGCTATTTTACACAGAGTCCAGCTGTGAATATTCAGGTATAAAATAAATCACAGCAAAACTATTTTGGAGAAATGTGAACGTGGAGTGCTGAGAGACATAACTGACCATAAAATACATACAAATTTTGAGGCACAAATGTTTTTTTATGAGGCAAAAAAAAAAATTTATGGTCCATACCAACAAAGGAAATAAATAATACTTTCATAATGATAAAGAAAATTTCACTGAGGTTGTAGCATTTTGGATTGAGCTCATTTGGTTAGTTTAGCTTACTTTAGACCGCATTTAAAAACAAAAACAAAAAAACAAAAAACAAATTGGGGAGCAACAGCTTTTTGAGCAGTTATTATAGACACTTGCTACATTAATGCTAATCTTGATTAATTTGAAAACGCATTTTCATTGTCCACAATGAGGAAGTGTTTGTCTTAAGATCTTGGGTTCCCCTTCAAAACACATGTGCACCTCTCTTTTATTTATTTAAAAAAAAAAAAAAAAAAAAAAAAAAAAAAAAAAACACACCTGACCAAAATAATACACATGACGCATATGGAAGCAAGTGTTTTTTTGGAAAACGTGAAACGGTTTTAAAACGGAGAGCTTTCAGATCTATCTACATTAATCCACCATTTACAGCTGTTCAAGTGCATGAACCAAGAACCTCTGATCACAATCATTCATCATATCTACCTACATTTGTCAAAAAAATAAATAAATAAAAATAATAAAAAGAAATGATGATTCGTTCAACAATAATGATTTATGCTCCAACTTTACTCTGAAGTCTTCATTAAGCAAAAAATGGACCATGTTATGTAACGGGTGTTAGCATAAAGACTCTAAATGCGACATCATTGATTACGTCATCTGGCGACCATTAGCTACTTTCCCCTGAACAGATGGCAACTGTACGATCTGTTGATGAACTGAAGTTGCAGCCATTGTGCAACACTGAAAGGTTGTGATCACGTGCATTCTCGAATTCACTCCGTATTATATTAACCAGCTATGTGTTGATCTCCTACATGGATCAGAGGTGACAAAAAATCTAAATAATTACTATTGCCCTTATTTATCACATATCGTCCTTTTCCTACTGCACTTTAAAAACAATAAAAACACACGTAAACAAACCAATCAAACACTCGCCAAACACCCAAAACAATACCTGCAGGAGGATGTCCAGCCTTCAAAGATAAAGTGTTCCTCATTCCAGCTTTAGATAGTTGCACCATGTTTTAAGCGTTTCTTCCAATCCTGAAAACAAACACACACAAATATCCTTCCTCGCCCTGTTTGCTCTGTTTTATACTCCTGAACGGAACCTAGCACTGAGCATGCAACAATGTGGAAAGCCTACAGTGTCAAAACAGCCTCAAAAGAGTGACGGCTTTAAGTGATACACATCATCAGGTTAAAAAAAAAGAAAAAAAAAAGAAATAAAAAAAATGAAAACACTCTATCGACTCCTAAACTTAAAATTCAAATCCTGAAGCCACCAAATGTGTTAAACGTCAATTTTCTAACTGAGATAATCACAAGTCTCTCTGTATGAGGGATTTTTGGGAAAATTTCCTTAATTCATATGTAAACTTGCGGTGTTTTGCTTAACTCTCATGTTCCTTTACTGTTTATGATGCCAAAACAACACGCTCATACAGTGCCTGTTCTACAGGTTACAATTAGTTTATGGGCCATGATCAGGAATGGGGGCCATTTGTTTTTTAGCATTTCATTCAAAAAAAAATTCTGGTGAACTTTAAAAAAAAAAATCATAGACTGATAAAAAGGACTAGTTTATTTCAGCGATTGAAGATTGCGTAGTTCAATCGTCATTCAAGGTGGAGTTTTTTAAAACGTTGAATATTGCACATAGATAACATTAAATACGATTATAATCAAAGTGTTTCTGCCTGGTAAGTGTTTTCAGCGATCAAAGAACAAATGTTGCTAATCTACTACAAGATGTGGCTCTACATGCTGTAGAAGAAAACAGACAGCCATCAACCAGCTACACAAAAACCACAAGTACAAGAACTGCAAAAAAACGTGCCTTTATGTGGGTTTTTGATGCTTGTGTTTTCCTTTCACTTCTACATGTGAACACAGTCATCGTGCTGCTATGTTTTGCAGTGCTCTGCTGTGTGAACACAAGATGATCCAATCCAGATTGATCATAGAAATGTGTATTTATTATAAATTTTGATATAGTGGACTGTACATAATTAATACACATGCTGCCCTTATAAATAGTTTTATTATAAATGTAAATTAATATCAATAAATATTTAGGCTAAACGATTACATTGTGTGTGTGTGTGTGTGTGTGTGTGTGTGTGTGTGTGTGTGTTTAATTAAGCAAATAAATACTCAAACTTGCATGTAATTATAAAGAGTTCACTAAATGGTGTTTCTACACAGACACTCACTTAGGATTTTACAAAAAAAAAAGCATTTTATTCATATATTTTAAAAGTATTTTATTTATATATTATTAGACATTTAAATTTTGATTCCTTTATTTCTGCAGAATTCTATTTTTATCACATGGATAATACATTATTTAATCACAAACCTAATCGTGTATTGTGTAAAATGACTGCTAAGGTGCGTGCGCTGCTAAAATCCAGAGACTCCGCCTTCAGAGCAGGGAACAAGACGGCCTTAAAGACAGAGAGGGCCAAACTGTCCCGTGCCATCAGAGAGGCGAAGCGCGCACACCCCAAGAGAATCCACGGCCACTTCCAGGATAGCGGAGACATCCGGCGCATGTGGCAGGGCATCCAGGCGGTCATGAACTACAAGACAACATCACCTGCTTGTGACCTCTGCTTGTCATTTCTGCTTGCGAGGTCACCTGCTTGTAACCTCGAACCGGGCATAGAACTCGTTCAGCGCTTGTCTTCCAGATGCGTTCGAGGTGCAGAACAACATGGCAGCGAGGAAGACCACCCAACAGACCAGACAACATTCCTGGCAGAGTGCTCAGGGAATGTGCAGAACATCTATCGGATGTCTTCACCGACATCTTCAACATCTCCCTGAGCAGCGCCGTTGTTTCTACGTGCCTCAAGACAACGACCATCGTTCCCGTGCCGAAGAAGTCTACAGTCTCCTGCCTCAATGAATATCGTCCCATCGCGCTCACACCCATCGTGATGGAGTGCTTCGAGAGGCTCGTCATGAGGCACATTAAGACCCAGCTTCCACCCCCACTGGACTCCATGCAGTTCACGTATCATCCAAACCGCTCCACGGACAATGCCATCTCCACGACCCTTCATCTGGTCCTCACCCACCTGGACAACAAGGACTCATATGTACGAATGCTGTTCATAGACTTCAGCTCAGCATTCAACACAATCATCCCCCAGCACCAGTCCCGATCAGGAACAGCATCTCCAGCACCACCACACTGAGCACTGGGGCACCTCAGGGCTGTGTGCTCAGTCCACTGCTGTTCACTCTGCTGACTTACGACTGTGTAGCAATGCACAGCTTGAATCACATCATCAAGTTTGCCAATGACACCAGACACATACTTGCCCTCATGATGACACATACCTGCCATCAGAAAAGCGGTTCCGAAGCATTCGGGCCACCGCATCCAGAATGTGCAACAGTTTCTAACCTCAAGCCATCAGGCTTTTCAATAAAACTTTCTTTCGGCTTCTCCCGTTAGGGGTCGCCACAGCAGATCCTCCGCATGTTTGATTTGGCACATGTTTTTAAGCTGGATGCCCTTCCTAACGCAACCCTCCTCATTTATCCAGGCTTGGGATCAGCACTAAGAGTGGCTGGGGTCGGTTCCCTGACCGGTGATCGAACCCGGGCCGCTGCGCTGAGAGCACCGCATCCTAACCACTAGACCACCAGGGACCCATCAGGCTTCTTAATACAGAACTGAAATTAAAATACAGAACTGCATGCAAAAAAAAACAATAGCAGCAGTCAAAAAGATGTGCAAAAACAGCATGTAACTGTTGTAGTAACAGTTACATGCTGTTTTTGCACATCTTTTTGACTGCTGCTATTGTTTTTTTGCACTAAACATCTTGTTTACATTTTTTTTTATTACATGTTTGCGCCTGTACTCAGTTCTCTTTTACACACCGCACTGTGTAATATACAGTAGGTTTACTGCACCACTATATTGTGTTTTGTGTATTTGTCCTACACTGTCTTGTGCTGTCTTGCACTGTCTGTCTTGCACTGTTTGCACCAGGTTGCACACGATGCACTTTATGTGGCGAGGACACTTACTAGTCCTTAGCTCTGTGTTTTCTGTTATGTAGCTTTATGTTGTAAATGTAGCACCAGGGTTCTGGAGGAACTTTGTTTCATTTCACTGCTTCTTGACGACTTGACTTGACATTTTCATATTTACACACTTGTATATAAACACTTGTATATAAAATGTAATCATATATTTATCTTCAGTAGCTACTTTATCCTGGTAGATCCATCATGTAAAGAGTTAATACACCCTAGATGTATGGCATTGTACACGTTTACACCTAGGAGTAATTTAGAGCAGTCAATCTACCTAGCATGTTTTGGAGAGATGGGAGGAAATTAGAAAATCTGGAGGAAACTCATATGGATATGGGGAGCACAGACAACACCTGTACTTCACACGCATATATGCGTCTTCCCCTAAATCATTGCCACAAAGGTGGAAGTACAATTATAAAGGATGTCTTTGTTTGCTGTAGCGTTACCGTTTCCATTTGTTGTAATTAAGAGGCCCAAACCTGTTCCGGCATGGCAATGACACCCATAAAGTGAACTCCATGAAGGCATAATCTGCAAGTTGAATTGGTTCACTTCAGTGACCTCCATATTAATGGTCATGGTTTTGGAAAGGGATTTTCAGCAAGTACACCTGGTTTTTATGGTAGGGTGTCCACATACTTTTGGTCATATTGTTCACTAAGTTCTTACACTTGGTATACCTACATTAGACATGCTTTTCCTGAACTATTTATTGATTTTGTCAGTAAAATAGCTAGTATTAGCCTAATTAATAAGCAATATCAGTTGATCTGCACAAAAACCACATTGCAGGAACTGTAGTACTGCGCTGAGGTGAAAGTTTACACAGACAGTCCACAGTCAGGATTATGGGCCTGAATTATGTTTCTCATCAGCCATTGCACCTCCACATTCCAAGTCACATTCTACACAGGTCATTAACAACAGTTTCATTTTTCACTAAACTAGTGTCACTATTTATGTTCTTCTAGTTCACAGTTTTGGTTAGTGTTTGCGTAGTGCTTGTTTCCTTGACAGGTTATATCACATTTTGTTTTCTTTGATTGCCGTTGTATTCACTTGCACTTAAAATAAAGTAAATAGCTACACTTGCATCTGTTTATCTCCATATTACATAACACTTGGTTGGTACATTTATTGTGGAAGCCTTAAACATGTATCTTTCACCTGATCCTTGGGATGGAGTGTATATGGACAATTAAGCTACATAATTAGACAAAATCTTTAAAGTACTGTATATGAGCCTTTCTTGTTCAAAGGAGCACGTGCAAAAGGAATGATAGCCTTTTTTTCTGAAAGTGTATCATATCACACATTAATGTAGCACTGAGTCTTTTAGCTATACTGTAAGCTCAGTGTGTTTACCATCCAATTCCATCTGGCTTTAATAATGCGATTTTGTGTCCCATTAGGATCTGAGAAGGAGCGCTTAAAGTTCTATAAAGATTTATGTTTCCTTATTTAATTGCCATTCTGTATGATTGTGTTTCATGGAAATTTCTCTAGGTGAGAAAGACAGAGATTTGTGGAAACAAATCATATCTTTAAATATTAACTTAAAAGAGTGCAGCTGCAGGACCGTCTGATTTCCAGTCAAATATGATTGTATTTTTTTCATTAATAATAATTCATTCAATTATAATTGTATAAAATTTTATATAGCATCTGCATCGAATTATTTCCTTCTCTTCAACGCCACATGTATGATGAGGAAATATCTGTAACTGGCAAGAGTGATAAAACAAAACGGACATTTTTCCTCTTTTGTTAACATTACATTTATATTTTCCCAAGCCCATTACATTCTTTTAAATTAGTTAAAGCAAAGAATAAGCAATGATATAATACATTTGGCATTACATTTGTTTTTGTTGCAAAAACAATGAACAAACTGTAAACTGTGTGTATGGGCAATGTGAAAGAATCATTGTCTGAGAACCTTTTTGTCTCCTTGATAAGGCTGGTGTTTCAAGGCATCAGTTGTGTTTTAGGTTTCTGGATAATTTGTTGCAGCTATTGAAGTGGTCCATGTAGCTGTTCTAACTCCTACTGAGCATTAATCACATACTGCAATATCTTTACATAAGCTTGGCTGTATTAAATCTCTGTAAGGGTTTAAAAACAATACTGAACAAAGCATAAGCACAAAAAATATATACGTGCTTTATACATACATATTTAATGAAAGGCACGAGGTAAAAAGGCTGCGGGACTAAAATTAATTTAAAAAATCAATGAAGACGTATATGCTAAATAATGACAAGGTAAACAAGCAACAAGGTTTGGTTACTCAGGGGAGGCAGACTGCTCAGAACAAAACACAATAAGAAGAAACACTGGCTAGGCAATGCATCTTTATTATATTGTTTTCATGTTGTTGTTTTTTTAAGTACAAAGCAATATCTTCAAATAAATAACTAATATTGAAACTGTAAACTCTAAAAATGCATACCTTGTGGTTTCCATTATTTGTATTTGAAGAGGACATGAGATAATGATGAATATGCTATAACGTATGAGTTTTGTAATGTTCATCAAAAAACACTGTTGAGAAAACATTGGAGTTTGTGCAATTGTAAGAATGAATTCGTATCACACACAAATTCAGAAATATATAAATGTTAATTCTATTAACTGATTACAGATTAGTTGCATGTACCCCTGACCCCTGATAGGACAGGTGTATTCTTTCCACCTTTTCCATGCTTCCATGATCTTCATCATACATTTAATTTGCTCTTTCTCTAGTTTCATCATCTGTTCCTCCTTTAATGGTTTGCTGACCTTCCATAAATATTTACACTGATAATGCAGACTTTGAACAAGAGCACTTAAGAACACAGTCACAGTCTCTGCAACTAAGAATAAATAACACAATTTCAGCAACCCTGCTCTTCTAAAACTCCCTGTTGTGGAAAGAATGGTTTTCCACAGCCCTATTATTGTAGTTTCTATTGAATCCATGCTTTGCACACTAAAATATTCATCCCAATAAATATTCATGTATAATGTGTATAAAAGCAGCAACCACAGATTTGATATTAATTGCCCATGATAATAATTTGAAAATTTACATGAGAAACTGTTTGCCTAAAGTACTCCAGCAGGTGGCATACAGAACGTGTGCAGTTCTGGGGGAAATGGGCAATATTTGTGAGGGAACTAATGACTAAATGACTATGTACCAAAACTAACCAAAAACGTACCACATGGGGGCGCCCTTGCTAATATTACTGTTATGTGTGTGACTGGGAAGTATATACAGTACACACACAAACACATACACACATTTTACACTTTTAAACTAAACGAGCCTCTGTGGAATAAATCCTACACACACACACACACACACACACACACACA
>JAAIIK010000129.1:1939074-1944074 GCA_014706435.1 Silurus glanis | reverse complement strand
ACTTAGCTCAAGGGCCCTACAGTGGACGTGGTCCTGTGGTCCTGTGGTCCTGACCTTCTGAACCATAATCCAGAGCCTTCACCACTGAGCAACCAAAGTCACAGCCAAACATTTTAGAGCTTCAAATTCATAATTATTATTATCATTTCAATTCATTATCATTCATTGATATATAAGCAATTAAATCTAATCAGTACTTCAACATAAATGACCAATAGCGCCATTTCAGTGAGTCACGCCCACTCAGGAAACCCGCCCACTTTTGCAATGCTTGGCAACCAGGACGCCAAACAAGCGGGTGTTAACACGCCAGAGCTTCGCGCAAAGTTTTTATATATAAAGCAGGTACTTGTGCCGGATATTATATACTTAACAATGCACATTTTTTTAAGGTTTTTTTTCATGCATAAAATGTCTTTCTGATTTTTCTGACGTCTGCATGCTGTGTTGTAATTATTGATCACAGATCTCGACGCATCAAGTCTAATGCTATGGCTGGAAAAAAGAAGGAAGTTAGTTTACAGGTAACAGAGTTTCAAATAACGGAGCACAGAGGTTCTTGTTGTTCTTACACATTTTTACAGCCTTGAAAAGTCATTTTCTTATCCCAGGTGTCCATCAGTAGCGATGAACAATGGGGCGAGATGTTGGCCACGAGAGGGTTAGCAGGTGAGAGAAAAGAGACAAACCTCTGGCAGAACCAAGATGTTTTAAAAAAAAAAAAAATACCTCCAACAGAACAGGTTTCACTGTGTAAAGAAAAGCTCGTGGTAACAATTGACTGATGAAGTGCTGTATATAGGATAAAAAAAAGCCAGAAACTAAAGAAGGACATGAACAGATCATTGGATTTTGAAGAGTTTATATTTGAGAATCTGTGAGTGTATATAATTATCTAGATAGATTTTTTAATATATATATTTTCTATATTTGTTATAGATAGATACATTTTCTGGCAACTTACTGGAGCCCTGTCTTATATTTTATATTTAATATTTGTTTTGTATTTGTTTGGTCCAATTAAAGTAACCAGCCAAACAGGCTAATCAAATTTGAAATATTATTAATAGTAATCATTTTTTCAATAATAATAAAAAAAGAAGAGTAAGGAAGGAGAATAAAAAGTATTATTAGTAATAGAATAACTAACTAAGACTTCAATCATATACAACTGCTAATGGTGTCCTGATATCCTGTAACACCGAGAGAAAAAAAAAAAAAAAAAAAAAAAGGGAAAAAATGCACTTTGAGAATTCTTGGTGTAGATTATTATATTTTCATAACATAAAAGTTTATCTTAGCTCGTCTGGAACAGGCTGTACAGCCTGATAGCATGATTCCTTCTGTTCAGTCCTTCTGTTCATTGTGTTGTATTGTACCCTCTCTCTGGTATTATAGTAGTGGATGTGTTCCAGCAGTGGTGTGGACCATGTCGTGCTGTCGTAAGCCTCTTCCGCAAAATAAAAAATGAGCTGGGAGATGACTTGCTGCATTTTGCCATTGTAAGAGCATTAGTCCATCGACTAGGGTGTGCTTTTGGGAGTCATTTTTCACAGAAGCACACCCTTCATGAATTTTTCTCTGAGTTTTGAGTTCTAAGTTGGTCACTGTTGTATGCAAAATTTTGATGTATATGCTTTTTGAACTCCCAAGGCAGAAGCTGACAGCATTGAAGCAATAGAGAAGTACAGAGGAAAGTGTGAGCCCACCTTCCTGTTCTTTGCTGTAAGTTATTAAAGAAATATTTTCAGTTCTCCCTTGTCAGTATGCTCATCACTCCTGTGGATGAAAGTTAGAAACTATTTCCTATTTTAGCAGGATCATCTGTCTCCATACTTCCCTGACCTCTACATCTGCCTCTTTCAAACCAAATACATACATGTCTTCCCTCACCACATCCATCCATAAACCAGCTCCTTGGTCTTCCTCTTTTCCCCCTTCCTGGTGGCTCCATCCTCAGCATTCTCCTACCGATGTACTTCATGTCCCTCCTCTGCACATGTCCAAACCATCAATCGCGCTTCTCTCACTTTGTCCCCAAAACGTCCTACATGCGATGTCCCTCTAATAAACTCGTTTCTAATCTTGTCCATCGTCGTCACTCCCAATGAACATCTCAACATCTTCAGCTCTGCTAACTTCAGCTCCACCTCCTGTCTTTTACTCAATGCCACTGTCTCTAAACCATACAACATCGCAGGTCTCACCACAGTCCTGTAAACTTTCCCTTTCACTCTTGCAGATACTCTTCTACCACAAATCACTCCTGCCACTCTTCTCCACCCACTCCACCCTGCCTGCACTCTTTTCTTCACTTCTCTAACTTCTTCTTCTTCTTTCGGCTGCTCCCATTAGGGGTCGCCACAGCGGATCATCCGTCTCCATACCACCCTGTCCTCTACATCTGCCTCTTTCACACCAACTACCTGCATGTCTTCCCTCACCACATCCATAAACCTCCTCCTTGGTCTTCCTCTTTTCCTCCTGCCTGGCGGCTCCATCCTCAGCATTCTCCTACCAATATAACTCATGTCCCTCCTCTGCACATGTCCAAACCATCTCAATCTCGCCTCCCTCACCTTGTCACCAAAACGTCCAACATGCGCTGTCCCTCTAATAAACTCATTTCTAATCCTGTCCATCCTCGTCACTCCCAACGAAAACCTTAACATCTTCAGCTCTGCTACCTCCAGCTCCGCCTCCTGTCTTTTACTCAATGCCACTGTCTCTAATCCATACAACATCGCAGGTCTCACCACAGTCCTATAAACTTTTCCTTTCATTCTTGCAGATACTCTTTTATCACAAATCCCTCCTGTCACTCTTCTCCACCCACTCCACCCTGCCTGCACTCTTTTCTTTACTTCTCTAACACACTCTCCATTACTCTGCACTGTTGACCCCAGGTACCTGAACTCCTCCACCTTCACCACCTCTTCTCCCTGCAACCGCACCACTCCACTGCCCTCCCTCTCATTCACACACATGTACTCTGTCTTACACCTACTGACTTTCATTCCCCTTCTCTCCAGCGCCTACCTCTACCTCTCCAGGCTCTTCTCAACCTGCTCACTACTCTCACCACAAATAACAATATCATCCGCAAACATCATAGTCCATGGAGACTCCTGTCTGACCTCGTCCGTCAACCTGTCCATCACCACTGCAAACAGGAAAGGGCTCAGGGCCGATCCTTGATGCAGTCCAACCTTCACCTTGAACCAGTCTGTCGTTCCTACTGCACACTTCACTGCTGTCACACTGTCCTCATACATGTCCTGCACCACCCTCACATACTTCTCTGACACACATGAATTCCTCATACAATACCACAACTCCTCTCTTGGCACCCTGTCGTACGCTTTCTCTAAATCCACAAATACACAATGCAATTCCTTCTGTCCTTCTCTATACTTCTCCATCAACATTCTGAAAGCAAATAATGCGTCTGTGGTGCTCTTCCTCGGCATGAAACCATACTGTTGCTCACAGATGGTCACCTCTTCTCTCAGCCTGGCTTCCACTACTCTTCATGGTGTGACTGATCAACTTAATTCCCCTGTAGTTACTGCAGGTCTGCACATCTCCCTTATGCTTAAAGATCGGTACCAGCACATTCCTTCTCCATTCCTCAGGCATCCTCTCACCTTTCAGAATCTTGTTAAACAATCTGGTTAAAAACTCCACTGCCATCTCTCCTAAACATCTCCATGCTTCTACCGGTATGTTATCTGGTCCAACCGACTTTCCACTCTTCATCCTCTTAATCGCTGCTCTCACTTCCTCCTTACTAATCCTATCCACTTCCTGCTTCACAATCTCCACATCATCCAACCTTCTCTCTCTCTCATTTTCCTCATTCATCAGCTGCTCAAAATACTCCCTCCACCTTCTCAACACACTCTCCTCACTAGTCAACACATTTCCATCTCCATCCTTTATTGCTCTAACTTGCAACACATCCTTCCCAGCTCGGTCCCTCTGTCTGGCCAATCGGTACAAATCCTTTTCTCCTTCCTTAGTGTCCAACCTCTCATACAGCTCCTCATATGCCTTTTCCTTGGCTTTCGCCACATCCCTCTTTACCTGCTGCCGCATCTCCTTGTACTCCCGCCTACTTTTCTCATCACTCTGTCTATCCCACTTCTGTTTTGCCAACCTCTTTCTCCTTATGCTCTCCTGCACTTCCTCATTCCACCACCACGTCTCTTTGTCTTCCTTTCTATTCCCAGATGTCACACCAAGTACTTTTCTAGCTACCTCCCTTATCACTCCTGCAGTAGTTTCCCAATCATTCAGCACCTCTTCACCACCACCGAGTCCCTGTCTGACCTCTTCCCTAAACCTCACACTACACTCGTCCTCCTTCAGTTTCCACCATCTTATTCTTCTTTCAGTCCTTACTCTCCTCCTCTTCTTCTTCGCCTCCAAAACCATCCTACAGACCACCATCCAATGCTGTCTAGTTACACTGTCCCCTGCCAACACCTTACAGTCTCCAATCTCCTTCAGGTTGCATCTCCTACATAGAACATAATCCACCTGTGTGCACCTTCCTCCACTCTTATAGGTCACCCTATGATCCTCCTTCTTCTTAAAATATGTTTTCACCACTGCCATTTCCATCCTTTTAGCAAAATCTACCACCATCTGCCCTTCCACATTCCTCTCCTTAAGGCCATACCTACCCATCACCTCCTCATCACCTCTGTTCCCTTCACCTACATGTCCATTAAAGTCTGCCCCAATCACCAATCGTTCATTTCTAGGTACACCATCTACCACAATCTTTCCTTCTCCTCCATTTCACAGCCGACTTGTGGAGCATAGGCACTGATGACATTTATCATCATCCCTTCAACTTCCAGCTTCACGTTCATCACCCTATCAGAAACTCTCTTCACCTCCACTACACTTTTACTGTACTCTTCCTTCAGAATCACCCCTACACCATTTCTCTTTCCATCCACACCATGATAGAACAGTTTAAACCCACCTCC
>JAAIIK010000129.1:1931574-1934074 GCA_014706435.1 Silurus glanis | reverse complement strand
AACAGAACGCATCCTGTGCTTATCGTCAGCTTCCCCTTCTCTCTGCGCTTGCTGAGAACCAGCAGTCACACCATCTGTTCTTTCTTTTTCTCCTTTTTCTAATTTTTTTCTCTTTTTCTCTTTGTCTCTGCTCAATGTTGTTTTTGTATAATTATACCTCTCTAAATTTTCTTTCCCTAACCTTCTCACTAACCCCCCCTGCATTTTGGGGGTTTGTTCCATTTACTTATTTTCGTAAGAAAGGCTCACTTTCTTTTCCTACTCTCTCAATGCATTTTTTTTTTTTTTTCCTAGATCTAGATATTGTTCCTCTCCCTGAACTTCTTTTTCTTTTCTCCCCCAGTCTGCGAGCTCAGTATGGAACTGAGGATCTCTACAATGCTCTTCATGGCAGTCATGATAGCGAGGAGGCTGGTAGGGAGCTGGCCTTCTTTTTCCCCAACTTCGGACCTCCAGAACCGGAACCAACACCCGTTGAGAGGACACTGGCACTCATTCGGCCTAACGCAGCCAGAGAAAACAGAGGCACGTGCCAGAAACACGTCTGCTTGCATATGGAAATACATCCTACAGGCATAAAAATGCAGAGAGAGTGAAAAGGATATATATAAATGGAAATATGTATGGGTGGGTGGGTGATATCGGAAAATATCATACAATACAGACAGTAGCTTCGCTAAGACATTGCAAAGAAAAAAGGATATACATTTGAAAAATAAAATAATTTGAACTAAATATATGTACCCTTTATAGAACTTATTTTTTGTATTATTTATTTGGTACAGAAAACTGTTCAGAAAAAAGGTCCAGTCAGCTATAGAGTTCCTTTCATTATCGAAACGAACAGTATTTAGAACGAACCGTTCTAAATAGAAATGTGGTGCTCTGAGTGCATATAATAGTCAGCATTATTGCAAATTAAAGACTCTTTAATTTGTAAATCACACAGTCATACGGTTCTCTCTTTTATTTAGTCATTTTAATTTTTTTTTTTTATAAAACTGAGTAATAATAAACTGGATTTGTTTGGCAGATGGGATCTTAGCAAATATCCGCAAGGCAGGATTTACAGTTGCCATGCAGAAGGAAGTGACACTAACCGAGGAACAGGTCCTCCAGTTCTATGGTCAGCAGCAAGATGAGGAAAACTTTCAATCACTTCTCACAACCATGACCAGGTAATTATTATTCAGTATTGCAGCAAGCTTAATGTCTCTAAGAATTTGCAAAGACATACTCTTACTATAGCATGGCCTCTCATTCTACTAATATACAAAAAGCTCTGGTCAAACGTGTTTTCATGACAAATATCAGAACCTTCAACATGGATCAGTTTTATCATTGTCTTTAGATGAAGTAGATATGTTTCTTTTACCACATTACCATTTATTTTCAATTCCAGAACAACAGAACATATTTTTTGATGTGTTCATATTTACTGTATCAATTATTGAGAAATGTCACAGAATTAAGTTCTAATAGTTTTGAACATAAATCTTCAGGAAAAAAACCAGCAAAAAAAAAAAACCATTCCCCTTACCATCTTTACAATATTTTTTTTACTCTGTGTTCAAGTTAATAAGAAAAATTGTCAAAAGAAACTGCAAATGCATAGATTTCTTCCTACAGAGAACTTTACCAACACATTTTTTTTCCTAACCCTTTTTATGTATAATATTCAACATACAAGTAACAGAAACATATCTGGGAAGTGGTAGCTGGGATGTGGTAGCTCAGTGGTTAAGGTTTTGGTGATATTGGGGGTTCAAACTCCAGTATCACCAAGATGCCACACTTGTATCATGCCTAACCCTGTGCTGTGACTAACATGTCTTCCAGCTTCCTAACATTGCTAGGATATGCAACGAAAGACTTTCACTGTGCTCAAATGTATGTGATATGTAAAAAGCCTCTCTATTATCAAAACAAGCACATTACTGGACGATTAATCAACATTTTGTGTCTAATCAAAAGTCAGAATTGAACACGTCTGTACTGTATAGCAAATGCATGCATGTGTAATATACAGTGTGTGAATAGCTGTGCTGTTGTGTTTAGTGGCCCTGTGCTGGCTCTGGTCCTGGCTAAAGTGGGGGCTGTCAAGCACTGGAGAAATATGCTGGGACCCAAAGACCCAACACAGGCAAAGCAGGAGCAACCAGACAGGTACTGGATGAAACTCTGACTCTTAAATCTATGCAGATTTCTAATTATTCTCCTCGGACATTTGTCTTGTTATCCAGTCGCCATTGACATTAGCACTCCTTGCTTCAATCATCAATGCATATGACTTCTTAGAAATCATATCAGGCTAACTCATTTGAGCAAGCTGACTGGTGTTAGCAGTTGAGATTATGGATAATTATTGATAATACATAAAAAGTCCCCTCTCAGTTAGTTAGAGTTGTCTGTAAAAATTTGAAACATCTATGAATACGACTTTTCTGGGGATAGATAGATAGATAGATAGATAGATAGATAGATAGATAGATAGATAGAT
>JAAIIK010000129.1:1900526-1931564 GCA_014706435.1 Silurus glanis | reverse complement strand
GATAGATAGATAGATAGATAGATAGATAGATAGATAGATAGATAGATTGATAGACGGACGGACGGACGGACGGACGGACAGACAGATAGCAAAATCTGTGAAAAATACATGAAAGCAAATGACTTGCTTGTTCAAACAGAAACAGGGAGAAGTGTAGCGCATAACACAGTGAGTGCTTTATTTTTTTTTTTCTTCAACAAATCCATCTGAACATTTAGTGCCAATACCAACATCGCTTATATATTATTTAAACCGTTGTGATAACCAGGGCATCAGTGAGGGTTTTCTTTTAATGTTCTTCACTGAGATAATGTTTTAAGGCTTTTAATATGCTTCTTTTAGACATACATTTGGAGATGTGTAATGTCCACACTCATAAAGGCTCAAAATGTTAAATCCTTTGTATAAATGTATACAATATATACAATTTCTATAGACCTGGAACAAGTGGATGAATGGCACAGATTCACATTTTTTAAGGAAAATATGTATTTTGTTTCTTTTTGTTAGGCTTTGACATTTCAATTTAATATAATTTAAAAAAAACGAAATACTTTAATTTATGAATTATATACAGAATTAATTTGCTTCAGTTTCAGACTAGCTTTAAAACATCTTTGGGTCAATTCTAGAAGTTGATGTGTTGGAAGCAGGAGAAATGGACATGAATAAGTATCCGATCGACTTAAGTGACAGAGGCTAAATGTGATGGCTAGACCACTGGATCTCCAAAACTGCAGATCATGTGGAGTGTTTCTGCTATGCAGTGGTTAATAACTATTAGAAGTAGTCTTAAAAATTATAACTGGTGAAATAGTGACAATGTCATGGACACCCAAGACTTTTTGTTGAGTGTGGATTATGAAGCCTGTCCCATCTAGTCTGATCTTACAGAAGAGTGTAGCACAAATTGCTGAAAAAGGTCATGCTGGTTATGAAAGAGAGGTTTCAGAACACACACTGCATCGTAGCTCCTTGTGAATGAGACTGCGTAGCTAAAAAACTATTAGAACTGGACTATGGAGCTACGGCTGAGTGTGTGAAAGAAGATAAGCCATCGAAGGCAGTGTAATGCACTAGATAATATTTTGCTGGAAAACCTTGAGTCATGGCATTCATGTGGATGTTTCTTTTGACACGTATTACCTTCCTTGACATTGCCACAGACCAAGTACACCTCTTCATGGCAATGATATTCCCTAATGGCTGTGGCCTCTTTCTGCAGGATACTGTGCTCTTGTGCACTCAGGAAAATTTCTTAAATCCGAATCTTTGGGATGTGCTGGAGAAAACAAGTCCGATTTTTTGGAAGCCCCACCTTCAAATTACAGGACTTAAAAAAATCTGCTGCTAATTTTTTGATGCCAGATACTACAGTACATGTCTTGTGGAATCCATTTCTTAATGAGATGGGGGGCAGATGCAGAGTACATCCATTTTAGCTTCACCAATAATCCCATAGTGCATTGCAGATTCAATTTAAATTACAATGATCAACAAAGACTTATCTGCATTGATGTGTGTGTGTGTATGTGTGTGTGTGTGTGTGTGTGTGTGTGTGTGTGTGTGTGTGTTCCTCAAGCCTGCGAGCTCAGTTCACTTGGGAGAGCGAGTATGTGAACCAATTGCATGGCAGCATGAGCGTGGAAGCGGCTGCACAGGAGATCAGCTACTTTTTCCCTACAGAGTGCACACTGGCTGTTATCAAACCTGACACTTCAGAGGAGCTCAGGGGTAATGTACTAAACAGAGTTGTTTTTGGCAACTGCACATTCTGTTCACTGTTTTTATCAGCAGGCCATAATTTCTATTTGCACATACAATAGCTTTTATTTAATAAAATAAAATTCTCTTTTCAACCACACAGCAATAGAAGTATCAAAAAAGTTGAGGGTTTATTGATTAGGCATTTCATTTAACTATGCCATTTGTTCCTGCTAGAACGAAATGTGTAGCACTTTCCCGTGCAAAAACTGCAGTTTAAACTTCACAAGGGAATTAAAAAGATAATAAAGAGAGTATTAAAATCAAATAGGAACATAATATGAGCAGCAGTAATAGTAAAAAATATAGATGTAAATCATCCGGAAACAATGAGACCAAATACAAACACAAAAATATATTGAATGGAGGTTGTAAAAGAATAATGTATGTTGGGCAAGTGAGCAAATGTAGCTAATGTGAATTCAAAAGTAGTACTCATGATTAGAACAAGGAGTTTATAGAAATAATCAAACCAATACACAGGCTTTCCATATTCCAGTGTACAAGGATTTAAATTGATCTAGAATAAATCTTTAAATCCGGGTTTATTTTTGGGTGTGTGTTCAACAGAGAAAATCTTAGAGGAGATCCAAGTTGCAGGGTTCACCATCTCTCAGCAGAAGGAGATGATTTTGTCCAATGAGATGGCCGAGGAATTTTACACACAGCACAGTGACAAGCCATTCTTCAACCAGTTGGTGGATTACATGTGTCGGTAAGATAATATACACCCCACAAATTCATCCAATTCCACAAATTATAATTCTTATCGCAAGGTAAAGGTGTTCACAATGGACTTTTACAAGTGTGCCTATATCTATTAGTCTCAAATTCCTTTTTAGTAATTCTAGTCCTTAGAAATAATTATATTTGTATTCTTTTTTTTAGTTAATTCTATACAATTTTACTCTTTTTGGATAATTTTTTTACATTCTGTCTTTCTTTCTTTCTTTTCTCTCTCTCTCTATCTCTCTTTCTGAATGACCCCACTCCATGGAGCTGTTTTTATTATGTTCACCTTAATGGTTATTATTCCTCTACAAAATTTACACACGTTTGTTAGCTTTGGCACCCAGAGGTGCTGGATGTACTGATTCTCTCTCCAGCATCAGCTGAGCTGTGTCTTATCTAAATTCCTCTGAAGCTGGTTGGAAAATGATCAGGGGAGAGGGTGTACATTCACTGTCTTTGAAAATGCTTATGCACAGCATACACGCTCTGTATTTGCAATATAGCATTAATGTAAATGAATGTGTACAGACTACATTGTTCGATAAACATGAACAGTGAATCCGAGTAATAACATGATTTCCAGAAAGTGTACAGTGCCTGTGAAAAGTTTGGAAACACCTTGTCTTTTATTGTCTTTGAGACACATACATGGTCTTGTTGATATGCGACAAGTTAGGAAAAAAGGTAAAAACAAGAATTGAACGACTGGAAAAAAGTTTTGTAAACAGATGAGTCCAAATTGTTTGTCTCTAACAGAAAAGCTTATGTAAGACCAGAAGAACAGGAGAGAAAATGTTACCAGACTGTCTCACACCCACAGTTAAAGATGGAGGTGTAAGCTTAACAGTTTTGCAGTTGTTTCGGCGCAGGGAAGGTTGGAGACTAGTTCCAGGGGAAAGGAATCCTAAAATACTTATTGGACTGCACTCTACAACAAGACAATGACCTGAAGCATCCAAGTTCTATAAGTGTTATTTAGAGAATAAACAGTCAGTTTGGAGTGTTATCTGTCATGAAATGGCCTGCCCAGTCACCGCACTGGGATGAATTGGATTGCAAAGTCGGAAATAAATATCCAACTATTGAAGAACACCTTTAGCAAGTATTTTAGCAGAATGTTTGGAGAAACAAACTGTCTGGATGCCAAGAGTGTGTAAAGCTGTTATTCATGCTAAGGGAGAATTTTTTCAATAAAAAATAAAATTGTACATCTGTACATTTATGTATTTGTTTGGTCAAAGTAAATCTTTATACTGTAAATGTACCCTTTACGTAAAAACTAAAAGAATATGAGTGTCTATCAAAAATTATGAGTAGGGATTTCAAAACTTTTGACAGCCAATGTATAGGCTAAAAATTGCATATTAAATTGCATATTAGAAGTGTTTCTATCACCAAAGTTTATTTTGAGTTGGTCTGGGATTCTGAGGACCAATTTTGCCAGATTCAGTCAGGATTGTCATATTTCGAAATGCACAAATTTACTACGCAAGGATAACATGATCCTGATAACTTTATAAATGTGCCAAACTCGGTGATCTGATTAAAGAAACAGCAGATCGACACTTAAGGGAAATGCTTCTGTAATGCTTTCATTCTGAATGATCACGACGCAGGTTATTGCTCTAATGGACCAGAATGAAATGTGATTGAGGTTTACAGCTATAACAGTCACCAGCCTGACATAAAGATTTACTTTTGTGAATTTAATCAGGCAAAAAACTTTATGTATCTTAAACTGTATCTAAAATCTTAGCTACAGCTTTATCTGATTTGTACAAACTGCTGACAATGGACTCTTCTTCCAAAAAACATTTTATAAATATATATTTTTTTAATTCCCATTTTTCCACCTCTTTACATTTCCAAAAGTTTATTTTGTGAGTTTTGAAATTAACCCAAACAGCATAAAACTCACTGCTACAATCACATTCACATTAATATTGAACTGTATATCATAATTTATATCTATACAGAAAGCTGATTTGATAAATCTGTATCATATTGTTTTCACCAGTGGTCCATGTACAATGCTGATTCTGTCTAAAGAGGATGCAGTACAGGCGTGGAGGATGATGATGGGCCCTGCTGATCCCAGTATGGCAAAAAAGACAGCACCAGGATCGCTGAGAGCTCGCTTTGCTAAGGACATCCTGGAGAATATTGTGCATGGTTCATCCAGTTTACAGCAGGCACAGGAGGAAATACAGCTCATCTTTGGGGGGTTCAGCACAAAGAGTCAAGTTATGAGTAGGGGAGCTGATGATGAGCCAAATCCATTAGGTAATTTATTCAGCCTTTAACAAGCACATAAAGCACTAATGTTAGTAAATCCTTTTTTTGTGTGTTATTTCCGAAACTTTTTTACTAAATTCAGAGTGATTACTGAGGAAAAACACATTCAAATCCAAAGAGTAATGTGTTTTTTTTTTAACATTTATGAATTTATGGACATAGAATTAAATATTTATGAATTGTAGAGGTGTGTAAAAAAAAAACAAAGGAAGGAGTGTACAAGAACCCCCTTTTTTTGTATTTACATTTATTGGCCATTATAGGCACAGAAGTCTTATCTTTCATCTCAGGCCAAAGTGACCTGAACACAATCTGTGTAATATGAGTCAAATATTTATTTTAACTTTCTTGTACACTCCTTCCTTTGTTTTTTCTTACACACCTCTACAATTCATAAATATTTAATTCTATGTCCATAAATAGTGTAAAATAGGTTTGTTCAGCCTTTAATAAAAATGTTCTATTTTATATTGACCCAAATATGGGTTGTGTGCGTGAATATAACTTTGTCTTTTCCCTAGAAACAGAAGAAAGCTTTGCAGAGCTGAAGAACCTCCAGACATCGAGATCACCCTCATTTAGTGAACTACAGAACCAAACTGAGCCAAACCGTAAAGGTTAGACAAGAAAATTTCATATAATAGCAATTTATTTCTTATTACTGGTACAGATATTATATACAATCAAATTTTTTGTTAGGCTTGTCTCTTGTGATGAGTGGAATGCATGTAAATACCTACAATCACCTTTATTAAGAAACAAATGCTTTGTTTTATAGAAAGCGTTTCCAAGTTGGAGTCTTTAGAAACAGTTTTTTTCCCAGTTTCTAATACACCTAATACTTTATCCAGTTGAGCAGGGAGCAGACATCAAAGTGTGGATTAGGAAGGAACTAAGAAAACCCTCCTGACATTGTGCAGAAGTAGTGTTCCTTTGAGCCCTGAAGCCAGAGACATGAATGAGGGTGATCTTTTCAGAAGAAAAAATATTTTTTGGGGCAAAAGGGAGATGGTAATTCATGCGTACCCAGTGACCACTGACATTTCATCCCTAAATACACTTGATTTCCCAAAAGCACTAAGGCATACTAATAATTACAAGGTACAACAAGCATGAACATGGTGAATGGTAAAAAAACACCATCCAAACCAAAGACTAGGTGCTGATGCTGGCTCCACTGCCATTTGAGTAGATACCCTTTAATGGAATCACTCATTTGTCCAGAATTAATTTTAAGAAATAGTAAAACACAATGCCACCTTTCACTAGCAGTAGCAATTTTAAAAAGTAGGCATAAAACATTAGTTTGATGGTTTGGTTTGGTCAGAAAATATTTTGTTTATAGCTACATTTCATGTTAATGCTACATCAAAATGCAGGAATAACTAATCATCAAGAAGCATCATTTGAAACCTTATAAGCATTTTATTATTGGTATTTACAAAACGTTAACTCAATGATTTGTAATGCACTTTATTTTAGGAGAAGACTCAGACATCAGGGACAGTCTTCAGAGTTGAGGAGTCCTGAACAAACCATGAAGGCTGTGGTTCATAATTATACAATATGTTTACAAGTTTACCATCCATCCCAAACCTGTGAAACAAATATGGAAAGTAACAACTATATACAATGTATTACTTTGCAGTAGTGTTCCAATTTTCCTTCACAAAACTAAGAACCCAAACCGGTTCCAGCACGAACCATTAACCTGGAAATAGAAGCTTCAACAAGCACATAATGGTGTAACTGGTCGGGGTGTCCAGAAAATGTTGTTGTATTGTGTATCATTGTAGCATAAGTACGAAGTACAAAGCAGTGGAAATTCTTTGAAAGCTCAGATAAATGTTACTAAATTATAGTTATGGAAACGTCAGGCATTGCTACTCCTATGAAGTTTATATTTTGAGGCGTTATTAATATTGGATCATAAGAGATTAGCATTTTTAACGTGTGCATTTTGATATATTAAGTTGTGTCGATTGCATGGCTTTAACCACTGGAGTATAAATAACAGTCAAATGATTTAGATACAATAAACGTTTATGAAGAACACGGCTCTTCTCTGGTTGATTATATACTCAGTACAAACAACAATGAAACCCATACAAAACATATATTGATTTGGTAAAAACCTGTAAATAAACATGTGCTTTATTAATTAGAATGTTTCCTCCAACACATATGCAATAATTATATAGAAATAAATCGACGCTGTTTTTTCAAACCAGACTTTCCGAAAAACAAAACAGAAAAATCAATCAATCCTGACAACCAAAGAGTACACTTTATTACGTTGATAATTGGCAGGCTTTATTTACTTAGTTATTTTTTTTTTTTTTTTTTATCCGAAATAGTCTTCTATACGCCTTTTCTTGCTGGGGCTCTCTGAGACGTGGTTGTCCTGGTGGCTGACTGAATCTGGCTGATCATTGTCTTCCCAGTCATTTACAGCCTCTAATAGCATTGATTCGTCCATATCCTCCTCTGAGAATGATCTCTGGAACATCTCTGTGATTCTTGGCTGTTTCTGGTCCTGCAAAGCAATAGAGCAGATATGAGCCCTTATCCACAACACTGTCAAATTTCTTATATATGGATATCATATGCGAAGTATACACAATTAAGCCAGTTGTTAAATGCAGACACACCCACAATTAACCGCATATGGTATGTAGGTATCGCTTAATAGCACAAAAAGGACTGGCATTTTACTAGAGCCATGGAAAACACACATTAATAAAATTGGTGTTTTTCCAAAAAGAAGAACAAATCAAGGGTAGAATTTGGATTTTTTATTTCTGGTGGTACTTTTCTACTATGACAACGTCAGAAACGCCAATGGTTCTATAGATGCCCTATTGTCCACCCAACACTGGAAGGCTAATTAATGATGGTTTGGAAAATACCTGCTCTTTCTTCAATTTCTGTTAGAAATGTGCCTGTACCCAAAAATAATATGGGACATATATTGCATTTTCTGCTCAGGTTTCACTCTCCTGAACTGTGGTTCCTGCTGATGGTTCAGGATATATTTCACAGTTGTGTAAAAGCAAAGTACTTTCCTTTTATTCAATTGCTTTCAGTTTTGTAGCACTTCTGTTATACAGGATCCTGTGTCTAAAATTTGCAATAAATAAATAAAATAATAATAATAAAAAATAATAAATAAATGTCGTCGTCCCACCTTGCTGTGGAAGCTGGCACATTCTGCCTTGTCTGAAATATTGGACTCGGACAAGCCAACCTGTTCCAGAACATTCATCTTCTCCTGGATCATTGGCCTAGAGACATGAAAAAGTCGTGTGTTATTTAGCTGATAAAGAGACTATTCTATTTCAAATCCAAGTTAAAGTGGTAGTGGTATCTCAGTGAAACAAAAATTGCAGCTCAGCGGGTAAGATGTTGGACTTCTAATCTAAAGGCTGTCAGTTAAATTTACAACACCACCAAGCTGCCACCACCGGGCCCATGAGCAAAGTCATTAACCATCAACTGCCCTGTTGCGTAAAAATGAGATGAGGTGCAACTCGCTCTGAATTAGGACGTCTGCCAAATGCCTTCAATGTAAATGAAATGTAAATTACCACAAGTAGTCGTCAGCTGTGCCTTTGGCTACCAAGTAGTGAATGTCCACACATCTGGTCTGTCCAATACGGTGCACTCTGTCCTCTGCTTGAATTAATATCTGTAATGAGAGGCCTATTTCAGTGTAATATTGAGATAATGCGGTCTGACATTTTTTAATAGGGAGGAAAAAATAAAAAATAAATTCACATTCTGGATTGCAAAAAATGTAAGTAAAGGAGGTCATATAACTATTTACAATGGGTTAGTTTTGTATGGTGACTTGGTGTAATGTTTTTATGATATTCTATACACTGGGATGTAACCACACGCTCAACCTTGAGTCCAACAGCATCGATATGAGAAGTACAATCTGGTTTTATGACCAGAGTACCTCAACAGCATAGGGCACATTGATGCTTCATCTCAGTAATTAACGAGTGTTACAATTAATGGCTTTAGTATTACAAGACATTAAATCCTAACCTCGGAGAGAAACATATTTCTAAGGTCTTGAAATGACACAAATATCTTTTGTCCCTTTCACATTACAATCAGAATTATTATTCAACAGAAGTACTAACAGTAATTATATCAAACTGAAACTACTAACCCTCAACCTCCCCATCATGACATGTTGAATTGACAGTTTCATGCAAATTTACACCTTTAGTGCTGTTGCACAATATCACACAATTGACTCCTATTGTGTTGAAACAGAAGAAATTCCCCACTATTAAGTAAAAGTCACAAAGCCTGTTGGATGACCCACAAAATGCTTATGTCACTACCCCACCGGACTGAATAAAAACTCCCTCCCTCACAGAAGCACACTAACCCCTGGGTTCCAGAAGAGCTCAGCGAAGACGACAAGGTCTGCAGTATGCAGCGTGAGGCCCATATTGGCAGCTGTGATGGAGAGCACAGCCACACAGCTCTGCTCAGAGAACTGGAACTTCTCGCACAGCTGCTGGCGCTCTGCTGAGGGTGTAGACCCATCGATACGGATGTGACTGACTCCCTGGGGGGTGGAAGAGAAGAGAAAAAAATTGTAAGCAAAAAACAACAGACTAAATAAACCAAGAAAAAAAAGAAGGTAGATAAATAAAAAGTATAAACTATATAAAATATATAAAGATATGTGAAAAAAGGTGTATCGAAGGATGCATATGACAGTCAAAATTAAGGTGACTTTTTCGGTACGTACTTCAAGTCACGGTGAAGTATTGGGAAACAAAATTGTTTGCCATTTTTTTAACACCACGGTTTATTATTATTATTATTATTATTATTATTATTATTAACATTTGTGGACGTCTATTGTGGAACATTTATAATTTTTAAAACATTTTTAAATAAAATGCTTGGGTGGTTAAATAATATATTAACTGCTCTTTCATTTTATATAAGTAAAATAGAATCAATCAAATTAATGCAATAAACTTTTTTAATATTCATTAAATGAGAAATCAATTAAATTGGCACACATTCGATTAATTAAATAAAATGAAATGAATAGAACATTTTCATTAAATAGTTTACATTTGTTAGACATCATTCGGGTAATACAGGTGTGTGTGGGTTTTACATTTAATATTTAATTTTCTACTTAACTGTTGTGCTTATTTCAGCATACTTTAACAAATGTCTTCCTTTCTTTCCATCCTTCATTCATTCACTCCCTTGATATGCGGAATAGTCAAGATTTTCTACTTTTAAGAGAAATTTTACATTAATACTTATATTATATTTTATTCTATTATATTTTACTGTTTGTATCATTCCATTGTTCTGTGTTTGCTTCTGTATGTAAAACTCAGTTTCAGCACTTATGATTGGCTGTCAGTCTGTCAGTGTGTTAGAGGGCAACATGCAAAGCTCAAACCAGATTTAAAAAAAAATAAAACAAGATATTTGGCCATATTCTGTCTGGTCATTTCTTGATTCTAAAACTGTTACATAAAAGGAATATTAAAAAGGAAAGCTGGGTGTCAGCTCAAAGTTTTTTGTCCACCATAATTTTTGTCTCTGGATAAATTTTTGCCAAAACGCCAAAAACCTTTCTTACCTTATCAGTAAGCTCTTTAGTTATGCTGTCCAGGACTCGTCTATGATGCGCAAACACTAGAAACTTCTCTCGTCCACATTCCAGCATGTCTGAAATGTACTCGCTTATAGAAAAGGAAAAAAAAGCATACATGTAAGGCATGGTAAGTCTGTCAAAAAGAAGAAACAGGTAATGATTAGCCTATCAAAAAATGAAAACCCAGCATTCAGTATTCAGGCTTTGGATCAGGATGTGTGTAGTGTATCAGAGAGTTTCGATTCTGTTGTATTGATTCGGAATTAATGGGTAATAAAAGTGGAAATGCACATGGCAAAACTCACAGGATGGCTCTAATCTTGGCCTCTGCTGTGTGGTTAAAGAAAACCAGTAGAGCGTCCTTCTCTTGCTTCTTCTGCAGAAACACAGAAAGAAAGTCCTAATCCACTTACAGGATACCGATAGGGTGCAGACTCTTGGGTATACACTGGCCTACAATTTGTGTATCAGGAGAAATCCTGGGAAATTTTTCCGACAGTTTCTATTATATGAACTTGCACTATATGATGTTGCATGAACTGAAATGTGTTTCTCTTTTGTGTGCATCTCAGCCGTAAGTACATTTTTGTCTGGTTACCACAAAAGTGAAAGCACTGAAAACTGTGTTTCGAATACTATCATTTTAACGACTGGCATGTTTTTCTTTTTTCTTTCTTTTTCTCTTTTTTTTTTTTCTTTTTTTTTTAACAAAACACTGAACAAGCTAAAAATGATAGCACTGGTTTTAGGCAAGGTTTTTACATGAAATTAAATAAAGTTCCTCAATTTTAATAAAAGATTAAAATAAAGATGCATCAATGTATGTTTTGGGCAAAAACAAAACAAAAAAAAATCTGTGTAGTTCCATGTTGCTCACTTTATAAATGTCCACTGAGTAAATATAGACTGTATCTGTTGCCATAAACATTTAATCCGCTCCGTATCAGTGAAAACTGAACCACCATAAGAAAGCCACTGACCAGTGTTTTTGCGTAGTGAACTATGTATAGCACAGCACTGGCATGGACATGGTAGTATGTCTGGTGCTGGTAGGAGTGTCACTCACATTGTGGCATTCTTTTGCGAGTTCTTTGGCTGCGGCCGAAAGTGCGGCTTTGGTACGAGCGTTTATGCCGTCTGTAGTCACGGTGACGACCTTGCGCTGCTTGGCAGGAAGCTGCGAGAGCACGTCGGGTTTTAATCGCCTCAACATAAGACATTCCGCTAACAACAACTTCAATTCAGCCAAATTGGAGGAGCCGGAATAGTCCCAACCCCATGGGAGCTACAGAAAAAGAGGGTAGGAGGTAGAGAATATGAGATAGAGAGGGAGAAAGAGAGAGGCAAAAACATGGATAGAGATTGAATATGGAAAGAGAGGAAGACACAGATTGAGTGTTTAATTAGTGTCTAATGTAATTAATTAGAGCAGTGTTAAACACACCCTATTATAATATTTAACACAGAGTGGTGAGGTGACCTCATTTAAGCTGATTAAAGCCCACCGAGGGTAGTACAGTACCTGCTTGGCATCACAATATCTCACTCCAAAATCATGGAAACGAGGAAAGAGTGTTGGCCTCACAGCCAGAATCTGGGTGTAGAGCTCAGCCGGACGCGACATAGCAGGAGTTCCTGACAGCAGGATCACTCTTTTAGCAGCCTGCCGTATTCACGCAGCAATAAACGAGGGTCAAATTCTCAATATCAAGATATCGAAATATACAACAAGCGAGCAAGCTAGAAAGCAAGACATTCAGTAAGACTTGAGTTCAATTCAGAAGCCTGACTGAGAATAAAATGGCACAAAACCTATAAGCAATAATCTAAACTACTGCAAGTAATAGGTCAGTGAATATTGGCAGGTGATTAATAGAATAATTGTTCACACCTTTAGTAGAGGAAGAGCAGCCTTACAGCGAGCGGTTTTAATGTTCTTTAGGAAGTGGGACTCATCCTGTGCACACGTAGAAAAAAAAAAAATGGGTCAGACATTATCAGGGGATTTTATACAGGAATTCAGACTGTAAATACATGTGGCAGACACAGTTTCATCATCAAATCCATTACATCTAAATTACTATAGAAGACATTTCAGCTTTACATGAGACAAAAAAAAAAAAAAAAGTGATGAAATTAGGTGATCACAAATAATCAGTATGGGGTTTATTGCAATATTGAAAATTAGTCTCATGTTAATGTCGCACAAGTAAAATAAATATGCAGGTAATTGGGTCAAATTCGACCAGATTCATATATGAAATATAGGGACACAGGGGACTTTTCAGAAAGAGATTCCTTTTCTATAAAGAACTTTTGAGAGTAGGGACAACTCGAAGTCAAATCACAGGTTTGCATCAATACGTTTCATAGTGTAAACTGTTACAATACTTCTCTATTAATCATATTTAAACAAAAATGGAGGAGAATCCTCATGCCCCATTGTAAACAAATTCTATTCTTTTAAAAAAGAAACCTAATCACAAGTTATAACAGGAATCCTGGGCAGCATACCATAATTAGCACACCAAACGGACTGGCAAAATTCTGCTTCCCCATCTTGCTAAGCAGGTCGTAGCTGATTATGTTGATGAGACCAGAGCGAAAACAGTCTTTACCAGTCACCACCACGTTAATGCTGTCTGCTGCTACCGAAGGCAACCAGCGGTGGATCGCCTAACACACAGAAAAAAAAAGACATCATCTGCATCAAAATGAAACAAGAAGCAACATTAATTGTCGTAAATGATATATTTCAGAGGTTAATGGTCATTCATGGTCAGTCTAAATTCACCTCTGCCCAGGTGAAGCGTACAGAGGAAGGAGTAACTATCAGCAGTGGCCACTCATTTCTGTAGTAGGCTGCAATACAGATGGCCTGCACAGTCTTCCCCAAGCCCATATCATCAGCCAGGAGCAGACGACCTTCTCTGAACACTGCAAAGCTGTATTTCAAAAGAAAAAAACACTTTATACCGTTAGCAGCGTCACTGTACACAAACTACGATTATTTATTAAATCATTATATGACCGTATAGTTATTGTTTAAACATTTCTGAGACAACTTTTCCTCAGGAACAGAATAATGCCTGCCCTTCACAACAATCATCAACTGCTAACTGCTCTTTTCTGTATACGTGAGCACTAAGAAAAGCCATGATTTGCCATGATGCAGGGCAGAGCAAGTTCTGTAGTCATGCAGTCATGCATACTTAAATAAATGAGCTGAAAGCAGCTTGTTGAAAAAACGAGACAGAAACTACAATTAGATTTGACAACAAAAAAGAGCATGCTTAATGATGCCTTAAGAGCAGTACATATTTATGCTCAAGTTCTAAACATGGGCACTGTTTAAAACCATCAACTAATCATTACTGAGTCACAATTCCACTTCCAGATAGTAAGAAAGACCTTCATAGATCCTGAATACACTCACCTTACACTTTAATAATAATAATAATAATAATAATAATAATAATAAAAATACACCCACACTATACACCTGTACATTCACGATTGTAACTATTCATATAACAATTATCACAATGTTAAAATGTAATTTGATTAAAGAGTCAGTCTAGATCATGAACAGCACATCCGGCATCACCGCACTGAGCCCTTGATGGAAAGCCAAGCAACATACCGAGAAAGATGAAGAAGGCCCGGCTCCCACCTGCATCACTACCTGGTTTGAAAATTGCACAGTCATAGATTTCAAGACCCCACAGTGGATGGTGAAGACAGCGGAGAAGATTAGTACGGTCTTTTTTCCCCCGTGAGCATGAACGTTTACACCACACACACACCACTCACACACATTTTGCCCTCCTGTTGCCTGTTTGAGTTACTGTAACCTTCCTCTGACCAAACTCACATTCTCACAACGACAGGGCAAAGTTTTACACCCCTGACAGGCAGCCAAAATGTCTCCGGTAAGTGTTTCACTGCACGTTGTGCTGTGTGTGGTTGTACATTTGACAAATACACTTTTCAGAAGTGCACACACATTTTACAAATCTGTAAACAGGTACACTTCATTGTAATGTGCAAAAAAAAAAACGATGATATAAAGCTCTGCTGCATTATTGCTACAGTCCAGATGGCAGGAAGTGTGTGGCACCTACTTGACACCTAACCGCTGAAACGGCATGAGGCTGCGAGTGAGACTGCTGTCTATGCCCGAGAGATCGGCTTCAGGGATTTCTGGAGGTGTGGAATGGCTCTTCTCAAGCTGGGAAGAGAAGGCCTGGAGCACAGCACGCGGTAACGGTTCGACCTCCACAGAAGAGATGTCGTTTAGAGTCTCCACTGATGACAGAAAGGAGTAACAACAGCTGATTGGTCAAGCAGTGTAAATAAGATGGTGCATAAATTAAGAACTTAATATATACTCTGAGGGGGTTAACATAGGCAATCAATCAAATGTCAAATTAATATAAAAGTAATCATTATTAACAATTATGCAAACTGAATAATCTGTACAACAAATTATCTAAATATAATTATATTTTTTATTATTTGGTACACGCAAACTAATCTTTTTTCTGTCCTGATTCTTGTTTTTATTAATTTCAAATAAATCAGATACAGTACATACTCAATTTGGCATAGTCCTCAAGTAGGAAACTCCATTTCCTTGTCTTCATGTCTTAAAAAGAAACAAGAAACATGTTATTTTTTTATTATTTTAATAATTTCTAAATCCTTTGTAAGAAATGAGCTGGAAAGAATGAACCAATTGATGCATATAATTTTTTTTGAATTATAAAAACGAAATTTTTTCGGCAACCTAACCAAAAGTATCACTCACCATAGCTTTTTGAAGGCATCTGTTTAAAGACCCCTATAACATCTGCATGGTATGTGATGTCCACTTCCAGGCGTGAACGAGAGATAAGTGTGCATCTGCCCTTGACTGTGGCCCCTGGCTTCTGCCAGCCCTGGCACAGCTTCATCATGGCCACCAGTGCTGCAGAGTCTCTCGGGCGAATGCTGGAGGCGGATAAATCCAAACCTTCCATGCCCTCCAGAGCCTTCAAAGACACAGAGGGCAGGCCTGCTACCTCCTCCACTAAAAAGAAAAAAGAAAACCACAAAAAGATTTTCTATACAACATCCTAAATCTAATGATGCTCATCATTACCATAGAAACAATTAATGCTCAAGGTTTATCACCACTACAGAATACAAAAAACGAAACTGAACATACTGGCATGAAGTTCTACCATGATAATGTTATCTTAAATAAACAGATAGGTGACAACAACGTGTCTTATTCGGGTCTAATGCTGCTCCGAAATCTCCCATAGGTGTTCAACTGCACTGTGAGCTAATGAATGCGAAAGCCATAGAATACGATTTACATATCTTTCCTCCTCGTTAAAGCATCAAAGCCCTGTGTATGGAAGTGCAGTCATACTGTAAAACATCTATCTGGATAGAATGTAGAATGTTTCATCATGATGATGGAGATCAGCCAGGCAGACTTTGTATTGTATCTGCAGTGGTCCATTGTCTACTTCAGCAGCAACAATATTGTCTTTTGATTTAAAATTTTTCCCACCTTTACACACACTATATTGCCAGAGGGTTTATGGAGACCTGACCAATCACACTTATATGTGCTTTTTTGCACACCCATTACAGATTCAGTCCTGGGGGATGCAGGTGTTGTTTCAGTTTATTTCAAAGGTGGTCATTGGGGTTGAGGTAAGGGTTCTGATTAGGACACACGAGTTCTTTCACTACGATCTTAGCAAATCGTGTCTTTGTGATCCTTTATTTATGCACATCAAGGCATTGTTATGTGTCTTGCAGGAAGACAATTTATTACTTCTATTGTGCACAAAGTTGGCAAAGTGGTCAGTATGAGAGAATTGTACTCAAAGCACCAAATTTTTTTGGGGATTGGGATTTTGGAATATTACCCTAATTTTGGAGAAGACATACAGTAGACTATCTGACGAAAAAATTGAATACGCGCTTGGCTTCAATCCCTGTTAAAATGTGATTATGTAACCATACATGAAAAATTCATTACATTCAGTTGCATGGATCTCTTATATATCTTGTATTTTCAATCTGGTCCACGACGAATTAACGATTTTTACTGAATGTAAACGTATGGAGGTTGTGTAAAATACAAATGGCTTGTATACAAATATCACAAATGTATAGAGTCTTCTTTGTACAATGCAAAAAGACCTACCGAGTTGCTTATAATCCTCGAGGCTGAAGTTCCACATCTTTGTGGCAGGATCTGCGACAAAAGCGACAATTATTTAAAGTGGTAGAACCATAATCAAGAGAACAGGCAATCACAACCAGTCAATAAAAAAATTCAATCAGCACAGCTTAAAAACATTACAGTCTTTAAATATTTTCTGAATGCAATATCAAATCAGAGCTCACCATAGTTCCTGGAGGGAATGTTTTTGAACACATTGATGAGCTCTGCGTTGTAGCCAACCTCTACTCTAAAGCGCTCTTCTGAATGAGGAACGCACTTCCCTCGTACACACACTGCAGGCTTTTTCACAGAAACAGTCGAGCCAGAGTCCAGGGGATTGGGTGCCTTCTTGTCTAAAGGCTGGTTGTGTGGCTTCACACTCGCAGCGTAGAAATTAGTAGCCGAGGAACTCGGCTTTGGTTCCGAAAAATCAACAGCACCTTGGGCCTTGGGCTTGGGGGATACAAAACTAGTCGAAGGAGTGGATGTTTGACATTCTGTCCTTTTAGGGATTGGAATTGGGTCTATGAGCTTGGTCTGGAACACAAGAGCAAATAGAATACATTATAAATATTATTCTATCTATCTAGGAGTTAAAAAAAAAAACACTAAAATGTGCAGGACAGGACAAGGTGAGTAACCTGTAGTGATGATGTTGACATTTAAACCTCTTTATTTCAAACAAACCTAACAGCTTTTTGAGCATGTGCTTGTCTGTCCTGCACACAAAATGCTTAGGAGGCCTTGGTTCAGTCTGCTTTCCAGTTCATCCCAAATGTAATCATTGGGGTTCAGGTACCTTGGCAAACTTACATGGGCATTGTTATGCTCAAAGATATTTGGGTCTCCAGGAACAAATTAAAAAACATTCTAGACAATTGTGTGCTCCCAAATTTGTAATAACCATCCTCTGTGTAAAGTCTGACCAAGTTGATCTTATACACAGACATTTTTAGGGTTTTTTTCAGTATATTTTCAAATAAAAGCTACTATGTTATTTATTTAGTGATTTTATCGCAGCAAGTCACCAGTACAAAGCCCACATCTAATTTAAAATGGTCACTGTCGCTCGTTACAAGAAGTCCAAATGTTTCCATCAAAAGGTGCAGGCCATTTGTTGGTACCTCAAATAATAAGGACTACAGCAGAGGGCAGATCTTTCTCTTACAAAGCTCCATAATTATATAATACTTCCAATTAGTGTTTGGCACTCAGACACAGTCTCGGTGTTCAAATTGTTGAAAGGTTGAGAACGTTTATTTAGTCGAGCCTTTTATCAGTAAGGATGTTTGGGGAGGTCGACTGGGATGTTTGAGGGCTGTCGTCTCCCCACTCTCACGCATCTCTTATCCCAGAGATCCCTCGTGTCTGTGTTATCCTCTGGCTCTCCCAGTGTGTCTTGCCACATCCCCTACTTGCACCCTAATCACCCTAATAGTTTTGCTTGGATATGAAAAATAAAGAAATATATATTATTTGTGATGATTATAAAAACATGTCTACTGGAAGATCTTATAAATGTTAAAAGTTCTCAGGAATACTGGGAGATGTGTGGTTCCTTGTGATTGAGAGCAGCATTCAACTTTCCATCTCTCAAGGAAGGCAGAGTGTCTCAAGCATTTGTGTCACAATAAGGATACTTTATAACCCTTGTTTCTCTCTCAACATGCCTCTGAGGTACCAGTGACCAGCGTTCCTGTCCATTTCTTCTTTTTTGTATCCGCCTGATTCATCCCGATGTCCTACCCCTTGATGGAGTTCTCTTCAATTGGAGAACACACTGTGCAGCTGAGGATGGTATCTTGATTAGGATGATCAGCCTAAAGATCCATGAAGTTAGTAGGCAACGCAAGAATACATTTGGACTGAAATTGTATACAGTCTACTGGCTCATGACTGCACTTTGCATTGACAGTTCTGCATTTAAGCGCCCTTCACTGAACAGTACACCATGAGCTGGCATCCCTGGGACCCTGTTCTCGCAGGCACATTGTTTGTAAGCCACATGCAGCTTGTGAGGTTCCTACCTGTCTCCCACTGTGGGCTCTGCTGCTTGCTGCAGGTTTTGGAGGAAAGCTCGGCTTGTACTTTGCATTTCCTACTGCTGCAGGATGTGATTGGGTTTGACATGGCTTGTGTGTTGCAGTCACAGCTTGTACAGGTTGTTGGCTTCCCTGTGCAAGTCTCTCGGCTCTTCTTGCCAACGCTTTCTGTCTGTTCTCCTCGATTTTCCTCTGCTGTTCCGGCGTTAGACTGCTCGACATGTCTGCGGTAATGAAGTCAACTAAAAATATTTCCTGCCTTCAGAATAGTGAGCGGACGACTCCATGCGTTAAGCCAGATTTCACGTTTATAACACATGGAAATTATGCGGACATACACCCGATCGGTTGGTATCTAAAAAATAATATGCAGCAGCTTTCTCCAACTAGCTTATCCAGGTTATTTACTTTCTAAATGAGTATTATTTAACCCGCTAATAACGCTTACATTAACTGACTCGTTTGATCAGCAACCCGATTCATGTCCGTGCATTGTGTACAGCAGCTGCCCAACTACGTTTGTTTTTATATTTGCTTCTTCCTGCAGGATGAAGTTTCCAACTTCGACTTTAAACGCGTCGCAGGCGGAAATGACGCAGCTGAGCGCTTCCGCCACCTCAGCGAGCAATACGTCTCCGAGTCCGCCATTTTGGAAAAGGAAAGACTCTGCGAGACGTTCAGATCTAATAGGATAGCAATTCTCTTTCCATCCCACTCTAATTCTCACAATCTGAGATGGAAATAATATTATTACAACTATTATAATGATTAGACATTATTATATTATTATTCTTGGAAGTTGCCCATAAACTTGTGTTTTTTGAGTTATTATGAATATATATATATATATATAATTTTTTTTTTTTTTTTTTTTTTAATAAAATCATGGTCAATTGTAATGGTATTCATTTAATTCAACTTTATTTGAAGTCAGGAGAAGTGAAAAGCTTAAGTAAACAGGATCTAGACAGCAGCCCAAGGCCTACATTTATGCTGCATGAAATGAAAAAACTATACAAAACAAAAAACACAATGTATGTGAATAATGAATCCCTCTTTTATGCACATATGACATTATGCTTTATCCACTTTATTTAGTTACGCTGGGACAGGTTTGGTTTGGCCTAGTGATGCGTCTAGCCGAAGCACATTTGCTAGAGATACACTATATGGCCAAAAGCACGTTTAAAACATGAATAAACACCAAACCCATACTGTATGTTGTTTTTCCTCAAACTACCGTTCTTCATAATTTTAGTAGCACTAAAGTGCACGGAATTACTTTTAATTCTGTCGCATTACAATTTCACTTCCTGCTCGAGCATGACAGAATAAGCAAATGAATGAATGACTAATAAACAGGCAAACTAACAAAAAGCTAGGTTGAGTTTCTTCTTCACACTCCCAGGATTCCACATTCACTCAGTTTCTGTCTCTCTAGTGTTCCACAGGTTCTACCCATGACTTTTTTCTGGGTTTAGCAGTTTACTTCCACCACCCAAAACAGTGGCATCACATCAAGGGTTTATTTCTGCCTTCTGCCCATGCGATCCCAGGACAGGCTTCAGATTCACAGCAACCCTGACCAACAGTGGTACAACAGAAAATAAATAAAGTCTAATTTGGACATGGTGACTTATCATTTGTACATTTACTCACACCACCAGGGTTGTGGTTCGAATCCCTCCTCTCTTTCGTGTACCTGTGTTTCTCCCCCAGTTCTAAAAGATGCATTATCCAAATGTTCTGCACTTTGTTCATGAATCTGTTCAGTCTACAATTGGTTTGAATACCTCAAACCCCAGAAGATCCTGTCCTTTGTATTCTGAGTACCCCTGTGTATGATAAGCAGTACAAAAGATATAGCCATAAACTTTTATCAGATGATCTTTACTTATCAGTGGTAGTAGTATATAGTGTCATTTTAATTTCTTATATGTATGTATGCATAATTTACTATTCTATAAGGATCGGTTTAATTACATGCTGCACATAGCAAATAGCGGTGTCCTCTTGCAGGTTTTTTTTTTTTGACACTTCCTGGGTGCTACCACTCATCGCAGAGGTTGGTGTGACGTCACTGCTCGGCTCAGGATCTGTCCCGGGAAGCTTTGGTGCTGAAATCTGCAGCGACAGGAGGACAGGCTGCAACATCCCAGCACACTTTTCTTCCCAATCGCACACTTAAACACACCATCCGGTGATCCAAACCGACCCTCTGTAGCGCTGTCAGGGTCTGGATTATTAAAGCCTTTCTGCTCAGAGGAGAACCCACCCGCGGAGAGACGCAGGGTCGGTTTGGTGAGGGGACGAGAAGGTGCACGGATTGAGTCGAGCTTCTACTGCAAGTCTGCTTTCTGAAGAAAAGCCTGTGTGTGAATAGTAAGGCTGTGCACAGGATAAGCCAGGCGTGTGGAGCGTTCAAAGAGTGAGAGAGATGCGATGCAGAAAAGAGACAAGATTACACACAGAAATGCTGGGAAAACCGGGCTCTTTTAGCTCATAAGGACATCGTGCCAATGAGATGCCAGGCTGCATGAAGTGATCGCTTGGAAAGCAGACATTTCCAGCTTGGGAATGCTTTTACGCAGCATGCACAGTTCATATACTGGACCCCAACATCAGATTTCTATGTGTTGAGTGTGTCGGTTTATAATTTGCATCCTTCCAGGGAAGACAGGTCAGTCGGGTTTTATTCATTTGACTAATGATGCACGGTTTTATGAATGAATAAGTGACAAGTTTTGCTTGGATATAAAAATAAAAGATATATCACTACAAATATGTGTCTACTGGAAGATGTTATAAATGTAAAAAAGTTCTCAGGAATACTGGGAGATGTGTGGTTCCTTGTTAGTGAGAGCAGCATTCAACTTTCCATCTCTCCAGGAAGGCAGAGTGTCTCCGAGTGTCTCAGAGTGCCCAGCGTCCCCCCTCATCCCTTTTCTTCTCGTGGTGAGGGATAGATGCAGTGCGGCCGCGGCATGCTGAAGGGCCGCTGCTGCTGTGTGCTCTTCAGGGACCTGCAGGTGTTGCTGCTCAGGGACATGAGCGGACACCGAGACACCGAGGCTCCCAGCACTCAAAGCCATTCCACAGAGGACTCGGTGTTGGACACGACGGTGGCAGAGCTGTCCAAAGACAAACGGGACGAGCGCTTCTCATTTATCAGCTACGCCGAGGGAACGCCGGTGTGCAGGATCTGTTTCCAAGGGCCTGAGCAGGTACACATTTAAAGCATTCAGAACCAGCTCTTTGGTTAAACGTTCTAAGTAGAACCTTACAATCACATAGAAAAGAATGCAAAACTATCATTGGTGAGGGGCTGATACTCTTTTTGTACCTATCTAACCGTTCCTAAAGCCTAAAGGTGCACCCGATGCATCTCTTCATTGGAAAAAGGGGCCAATTTTATTGCTCAGAAAATGAGCAAGAATTAAACAAATGCATGTTGTGCATTACATTAAATATATATATATATATATATATATATATATATATATATGTGTGTGTGTGTACAAAAGCAATAGTGAGTTTCACTTATCTAGTCTTTTTTAATGATTTAAAGGTTTGGTGTAAAATTGAACAGATGTCTGGGACCATAAGATTTTGCAGCTATCGAATGGTTGAAGCTCATGAACAGCGCCTTGGTATAAAGCTGTCTGCAACGATCTCATACATACTTGCTTATGTATTTATTTGATTCATTCTTGCTAACCAGCGATTTGTTATTAAACTATTAAAAGCTTAATATTTTGCCTTTTGTCACACAGGAGCATATGGAAAAGACATACAGTTTACTAAAGGTATGAAACGTGCTTGAGGGCACGGCCATAATAAATAATGGTACAATTCGGCATGCTTTTGTGTACAAGACAGTCACTCCATTTTAGAGTAAGAAATGTCAGCTACACAAATAGGGGAGGGGAGGGTTAGCAATCTTTCCAAACGTTCTTCCAAAAACTCACTGTTGCTGGGAACAAGCTCTAAGGATTCCACAGATTCTAATGACTGAAGGTTTATTTTTGTAATTTTCTCTGTCATACAGTCCTAAATAAATAAACCAAACAACCTATTAGGAAAAATATTGAAAGTTTTTTGTGGAACTTTATATTTTATTCTATCATATAATGTTCCAGCCCCAAATATAGGGAAAGGACTTCATAAAGGCTGAATATATATCTCAGCTTCCATAAGCTGCTGGAACCATATCTTATAAGATTTAGCTGGAAAAACACTGATAACCTTCAAATGACACATGGAAAAGACAAACCAAATAACCCATATGAAGAATACAGTTCTATGCATTAACAGTCATAACAGTGATTGCATAGTAGATAAGGTTCAGATGAATGGATATCTAACTGTTCTTAGATTCCCAAAGGTGTTCGAACCATAGGTGTAAAACAAACCTTGCAGTGTTTTCCTATCAGATAAGGTTCAACCCTAGTTATATGTGAAAAAAAGACTGGATATGCCTTTTGCTTAAAGTTCTATGGACTCTAGATAAGATTAAGTAAGATCTTTCATAAAGCAGCAATGCTTTAATAACTTTGCAATGTGGTTTAGAGGATGAGACATCATAAAGACCCCCTTTTAAAAACCTTGCGTTGTTTTAATTGTCATAAATGCAATCCATGATCAAGAGTGTAAATTTGCATGTCACCTGTGTAAATGTTTAATTTGTCTGCTCATGCTCTGAGATCTGACTTGATTACATTATAATACATTGTGTTTTTTAGCACTGTGCTGGTTCAACCTGCTATTGCAGTCTGAATCGGTATCATTTGGGGCACAAATTATTCAAATTGTTTTATTAAAAACAAAAAAAAGTTTTATAGTGAGTAGATTGGAAGATCAGACAACTCTGTGTGTATTTGCATATATGTATACACTAATTTGCAAAACCTTGAAGAAGATGCTTAGTAATCAGTATTTTTTTTTACCTGTATCTTTTGATGTATTTTTGGATGGCTTTATTATGGCTAAGTCATATGTAAAAAATTAGGATGGTGCGTTTACATCACTGAATAAGGAAGCTATGTTATGAGAAAGAATGCTGCAGCTTTTGTGCCAGCTCTGCCATTTGATCCCAGGCTGCACATGTACAGAAAGAAGGGAATCTGATCCTATTCAGCAGGAATGGATACCCTACTCTGCTGATAAACATGCTGCATGAGGTAGCAATTACATATAATGACATATAAAACTCTACTTTGCTACTAATATATATATATATATATATATATATATTGTGGTTTTTTTGTTTTGTTTTTTTGGTTGCTATTTGTTTTTGTTTGATAGATCTTATATTCATACTCTCCACAGACGATTTATGCTCAGCACTGAATCAAAGAAAAGTGTGGAAAGTTTGTGATGCATCCTACAAACCAATAATTTTCTTGTGTCTCCTCCAATTATGAGATAGCAACCTGAAGCACCTGGGTTGTATTATTCTGGAGGCTCACGAAATTCACTGTTGGAGCACTAAATACAAATGGAAACTGTCTACTGCACATAACACAACCCATAGATATTAGGACTCCCTAGAAAATCTAATCAATCACACTGTTGTTCTGGTTATGGAAGAATAAAAAAAAAAAACCAGTATAGTAATTGTGCTATTCTTTGCTTGTGCAGAAATAGAGCAGAGCAGCATATGTTTGGGGACAATAAATCGACAGAGAAAAGGCTTGGACAAAGAGTATTTCTTGGGAAACACTTGTATGATTAATGTCATCCTTGAACTAGGTTCCAATGAAACATATCTCATAAGCAGAGATGTTAGCGAGAATTTGAGACATAGGTAAAATGTGTTGCCTCTTGCATATACAGTATATATATGTATATAATGGCATGATTGTAACGAGTTAACTTATGATTAATTGCAACTTAATTAACTTCTAACAAATCACTTCTGCCACTCTTCTCCACCCACTCCACCCTGCCTGCACTCTTTTCTTCACTTCTCTAACACACTCTCCATTACTTTGCACTGTTAAATCCAGGTACTTGAACTCCTCCACCTTCTCCACCTCTTCTCCCTGCAACCACACCACTCCACTGCCCTCCCTCTCATTCACACACATGTACTCTGTCTTACTCTTACTGACTTTCATTCCCCTTCTCTCCAGCACGTACGTCCACCTCACCAGGCTCTTCTCAACCTGCTCCCTACTCTCACCACAAATCACAATATCATCCACAAACATCATAGTCCACGGAGACTCCTGTCTGACCTCGTCCGTCAACCTGTCCATCACCACTGTAAACAGGAAAGGGCTCAGAGCCGATCCTTGATGCAGTCCAACCTCCACCCTGAACCAGTCTGTCGTTCCTACTGCACACTTCATTGCTGTCACACTGTCCTCATACATGTCCTGCACCACCCTCACATACTTCTCTGACTTCCTCATACAATACCACAACTCCTCTCTCGGCACCCTGTCGTACGCTTTCTCTAAATCCACAAACACACAATGCAACTCCTTCTGACCTTCTCTATACTTCTCCATCAACATTCTCAAAGCAAATAATGTGTATGTGGTGCTCTTCCTCTACAACCTGTTTAAAAACTCAACTGCCATCTCTCCTAAACATCTCCATGCTTCCACCGGTATGTCATCTTTTACTCCTGCCTACTATTCTCATCACTCTGTTGATCCCAATTCTCAACCTCTTTTTCCCTTCCATTTCTATTTCCAGATGTCACACCAAGTATCTTTCTAGCTGTCTCCCTTATCACTTCTGCAGTAGCTGCCCAATCATCCAGCACCTCTTCAGCACCACCGAGCCCCTGTCTGACCTCTTCCCTGAATCTCACACTACACTTTTCTCCGCTCCATCATATCAGCTACCTCTCTCCCTTTACTAGTCATAGTACCAACATTTAAAGTGCCCACTCTAACCTCCACTCTCCTACACTTCTCCTTTTCCTGCTGTCTCTGTAGACATCTTCCTCCTCTCCTTCTCCTCCTTTGGCCAACCGTAGCCCAATTTTTACCGGTACCCTGTTGGCTAACAATACCTGTGGCGGTCTTTAGGGCCATCAGTCGATTAGTCAAGTCAAGTCAAAATATTTTTTTATTAAAATATTTACATATTTACATATATGTACATACACTGATCAGGCATAACATTAAGACCACCTGCCTAATATTCTGTTGGTCCCCCTTTTGCTGCCAAAACAGTCCTGATCCTTTAAGCATTTAACAGCATTAACTTCAGCAATTTGAGCTACAGGAGCTCGTCTGTTGGATCGGACCACATATGTCAGCCTCCGCTCCCAATGTGCCTTTGCCGCCCATGTCCCTGTCGCTGGCTCATCACTGTTCCTTCTTTGGACTACTTTTGATAGATACTGACTACTGCAGACTACAAGAGCTGCAGTTTTGAAAATGCTCTGACCCAGTTGTCTAGTCACTATTTGGCCCTTGTTAAACTCAAATGCTTATGCTTACCCATTTTTCCTGCTCCTAACATTAGATTTGAGGACAAAATAAGTAACAGATAATCAGTGTTATTTACCTGACATGTCAGTGGTCATAATGTTATCACATGCCTGATCAGTGTATCATACATATATATTAGGGCTTTCAATCGATTAAAATATTTAATCGCATGATTGTCATGAGTTAAATCGAGATTAATCGCACATTATCTATATGTACCTTAAATCAAAACTTTTTAAGTTTTTAATACTAATCAACATGGACAAGGACAAATATGCAACCATACTCAACATAGAGTGTGAATGAGCAAGACAAAATGTTTGAAAATGTTTAAAAAAAAAATCATAATAATAATTTATATATATATATATATATATATATATATATATATATATATATATATAAAATGTGTGTGTGTGTGTGTGTGTGTGTGTGTGTGTGTATTAAAGTTAACAATGCTGTGAATTTACAATAATGCAGTCGTTCTTTATCCCATGAGCTTCATGGCTGCATATGTGACTGCTTGGTCACCCTCATTAAAGTATAAACCTTAAACCTATGAGCTGTGTCCTGCTAGAAACCCAATGTGTATCTTTTTAAAACATGTCATCTGTTAATTCTAAATAGTGTATTCGTATTCAGTTAAATTCCAAGTTTAAACACTGATCTAGGGTAAGGGTTAGGGTTAGGGTCAGTCATATTAGTAATGATAAACATGATAGTACAATGTCTTTCTTGCTTTTTGTCTTCAAAATCCAGTTTTTTACATTTTCTTTACATTATTTAATATAAGTTATTAGAAGCTTCTTTAACATATTATGATCTAATGAGCCGAAGTGTAACGTGGATTATGTCCTGTATGAGATGTCTTGCTATTAGCGTGACATGCTATAACTTAAAATGTAGCAATATTGTTGCTGGGATCTCTGGAAAGTTATCTGTATTTGCCTGAAAGTGGGTAAAATGTACCAATATGATAGGTACCAAAAAGTACCTTAAACACTAATGATACAAGACTCTCAGGTACATTATGTACCCTAACCCTAAGCTTTCTGTTGATCTGTGATTTACTGCATACTTTATATCCAAACAAGGGGTCTACTAAATTATTTTCTTCCTGTAGTCTTCAAAAAATATGCTTTTGTATTATTTTTGTATTGTATTGTTTGTATAATGCTGCACTTCCTCTCAACATCATTTCCAAGACAGAACACATTTTATTCCATTCAATTCTGTTTTATTTGTATAAAGCTTATAACAATAGATTAGAATGGCACAATAGACATCGAATGAAATATTCACTGATATATTTTTACTGAATACAAGAATAATAGTAACAACAAAGTCTATTAGAAGTGTATATTAAAAATCATAAGACCGTCAATATAAATTGCAGGCTAGAAACTAGTAGTAGTAATAATAATAATAATAATAATAATAATAATAATAATAATAATAATAATAATACAAAAGACAGTTCAGTTCAGAGTTCATTACATGTCCTGTGGCCATGACAGTACATTCAATAAGTGAACAGGAGCTTGTCTACACTCCAGCGCTCCTAATAACACGAGTCTGCATTCCAGTTCACCGATACATTAAATTCCCAGTACAATGCCCTCTGCCCTCCCAGCAAATCAGTGATGGAAAAATTGATTTTACTTCAGCTCAGAGCTCTTCTCGTGTGGGCTTTTTGGTTGCCAAGCACATTTCTGAGCTATTATGTGCCAAAGGTCTCCCTTTGCTGATATATATTTCTGTGACACGTGTAATTCATAGCTTCTCTTTATAGAGGCACAAACAAGAGTGACACAGACTTCTACACTGTACCATAATTACATGACTATCGATTTTTCCAATAGAGTGTGACTCATAGCTTGCTGGATACACACATTCCGATCCACTTGTGGAAATGCTTAAGCACCAGATATCATGGCACTTACATTCCACCATCAGAATAGAAGTTATGATTTCTCAATTTTGTGTTCTCTTGGCTCACTATTTAAAACATGTTTCTAAAACCTTTCTCGAAAACGTTACGACTTGCTCTATGTGTAAGCAGTAAAACACAATAACGCATGCAGTTACAGGCTAATATTCTACTTCAGAGCGGTGTGATGCAGATCGATAGAAAATTAAATTGCTACTGTATTACTGTATTATTTGACAAATAATTTTCTTTGAATAGCACATCCCAGAGTGATTTATTCCTCCTTTACTTCATCATTGGATTATATAGCTTCCATTTTTTTTGATTAATAGACAAGATGTCTTACATAGCTACATTGTATTCTTAAGAACATCTACAAGACAAGTTTGCTCATGTTATCACTTACACTTGTATAGCAGCACATTTTATAACCATTATAAACTGTTGTTCACTCACTAGCCTGTTTTTTTCTCTTCGCTGCAAAAATCGAGCATGGAATGTTACCCAGTTTTTAGATTATATGGGGTATCAATCATACCAGTCCAAGAGCTTTGATATAAACCTGCGATCTGAATTACAGCTCTGTTGTCAAATCAGATTTGAGAATTCAAAAGCGTTGCAGTATAAGTAATGTTTTAAGGCATGACACGAGCCGAGGTCACTGAGTTCAATAAAATCGTGTATCAACACCTAGCCCATGACAAGTTAATGCTGTCACTGATGTTTGCAGTGCATAAATAAATGGGGTAAAAAAAATTGTTTTTTTGCGATTTTATATACATAAATAAGAATTCTGCCCACTTTAAATCTAAAACAGGGATAAATTAGTGGATTAAGGTTACATTTAATCTTTTAATTTAAAAAAATAAAATGAAAAACAGAGGAGAGAGAGATAGAGAGAGAAGGAAAGATTGCAGGGCTTGCATTCAGACAGCTCTCCAATTATTTAATTGCACACCTTCCAGCCAATGAGAAGCTAGTAGACTAGGCATGGAATAAAGTAATATAAAAAAAAAAGGAAAGTGTGTAATTTTATTTTACATGATGGTGCATTTTTACATGGGTAATAGCTATGGCATCTCAACATTCAAATTTAGTAATCAGAAGTCACTTCAAATACTATAACTGCCAAGAAAGCCATATCTCATCTCTTACACACTTGTATATAATTTTGGATAGAAGCATGTGCGATTAGTAAATGTAAATAGTCTAAATGATTTCTTTAGGCTGGACCATGAAGTTGTCATGCCATGCTTTTCTCAATGATATGTACAAGCTAATGCAAAAATAATATTAAATTTAAAAATTAAATCAATAAAAACATTGTTTGTGGTCATTTGCATTTATCAGCCACAAAGCTTGTATTATATAACTTGTATTTAATGCCCACAAGCCTTCCAAAATTCTTTATCTTTTCAATAAGCCAGGCCTAAACATATTTACAGTGAATAGTATCAGGTAGAGTCAGTTATTCATGTATACTTGAGAGTCCATCTTGCAAAGTAAAGGAATATTTATTTGTGCTAACTGACCACTGATAGTGAAGAAGAAGAGATCTTTACATCACATGAAATTCGTTCACTGGGACGCCTTGTTGCAGTTTTGCACTGAAAGTGAGCTTACTTGCAGTAGGCCATTAACTTAACTTGTCAAAGATGTTCACATGGTGAGAGAGAGATTGTGTGGATGTGGAGCAGTTTTATAGTGTTGCTGTGAGAATGTGATGGCTCCTGCTCACCCTCTGCCCCAGTGCTGGTGGATAGAGGTGGATTAGTTTGGGAGTCTGGCTGGACTCCCTCTTTCCTCCTGTGCATCCTTACTCCCATTGGTCAGTTCAGCTCTCCTCACATCCTCCTGTTATAGTTCTCCCACCGTGTCCATCTGCACTCGGGCCTGTTCTGTACTCATGCTCACTCTCTGTTTCCTCCTACTACTGCAAATCAGGTGTGACCTCTTTATCTAATACTCTTATACTAAATTGAATGTTGCAATGCGCAGAGTAAAGCTAATGATTGAACACGTGACCCCTAATTAGGACAGATATCTTTAATTTAATAACTGCTCATATTACATTCTCACGTATTAATTAGAACATATTTCTGACCATTTTTTAAATTTTCAGTTGAACACCATACACTTACTACAAGCAAATTTTAGTGCATTTGACAGCAAGTCATTATCAGAAAGCAGCTTTACAGGAATCCACCTCACGATTTAAATCTTTAATGAGCAATCCTAGAGGTGACAGTGGCAAGGAACTCTCTGACAACCATAAGGAAGGAACTTTGAGAGGAACCAGATTTAGAAGGCTTGTTTGGGTGACACACAGATACTCATTACTTTGCTACAGTTATATGCTATATTGTCGAACCATGACAAAATGTTTAGTATGAACACTAAGATCTTTCTGATTACAGCAGCAGGTGTTAGGAACAGGCCAACATTGCTGTTGTAGGCTGTATAGTTGTAAGATTGAGTTGTAGGCTGATTTATCTTAAGTTTGTAATCTAGTGTACCAGGTTAGATTTATTCATTGACAGGGGCTCAAAGCACTTTTGTATTTCGCTCTGGATAAGGGCATCCGCTAAATGCCATAAATGTAAATGGCATTTACCAGACAAAGCAAGTTTTTGAACAGTTTCTAGGAAATCCATGTGGGACTATTGACGGGGGGGCTGAACATGAATTATGAAAGCTCCAAGCAGAAGTAGAGACCCAGAAGGGCAGGGGCAGGCCGGTCAGTTCAGTGAGCAATGAGAATCAGGATCAGGCACTGAAATGTGAGAATTAACGCTACAGCTTGATGCTTTAATAATGATATATCAATTCTTTCTTTTAGTCTTTACACTGACATTCATACTTCAAATTTGCAATAATTCACAAATCCATTATATAATATATACTGTGTGTGTGTGTGTGTGTGTGTGTGTGTGTGTGTGTGTGTG
>JAAIIK010000129.1:1863416-1885526 GCA_014706435.1 Silurus glanis | reverse complement strand
ATATATATATATATATATATATATATATATATATATATATATATATACACACACACACATACATACACACACACACACTCAAAAGAATATTCTAAGAACTTCTAGTATCATGACCATAAATTAACAAATGATTTCTCACACTGATTAATGTTCCAGAATAGCAGATCTGACAACCATTTTTAATCAATGCACTCATTCAAAAATCCTCTAATTTCCAAAATAACTTACGCTTATATTTTAGATGCTTTACATAAAAGGGTATTTAAAAAAAAAAAAAAAAAAAAAAAGGGACTAATCATTAATACAATGACATTCATTTGCATTTAGGAAAGGAGTCTCCAGTGTCAGCGATTTGGGAAATGTTTGTGCATGAACATTATATTTTCTACAAAGTATATTATTCAGGTTTATTGTATGGCACAAGCTACATTTGTTATATCTCATAAACTCAAAAAGACAAAAAAAAGAAAAAGAAAGGCTAGTGGGGCAATGCCTTTTTATAGCTGTTATAAAATAAGTCATAAAAAGAACTTGTTTCGTGGAAGTTATACAACAGAGCTATAAATTGCTGCAAAGTATGTCATTCTTTAATAAATGAAACATAATCATTGGCAAATTGCTGTGAACTAAGAGGTAAAAAAAAAAAAAAAAAAAAAAAAAAAAAAAAAAACCATGATGTGCTGAAGTCAGAAAATTTATTTTTTGAGACCCATGCATGTTCACTTAATTTATATGCAACAAACTAAGTAAAAGGCAAATACACACAAGATTTGGACAGTGAATAACAGAGAACAGGAGAAAAGATGTTAGCAGACTGCCGCACTCCCACAGTCAAACATGGAGGTGGATGCTTAATGGTTTGGGGTTGTTTTGGGGCAGGGAATGTTGAAGACTTATTCCGGGCAAAAGGAATTCTGAACCATTACGGCTACAAAGCCACACTTCATTACCTTTCAATTCCATCTGGACTGCAGCATATTGGAACCAATTTCACCATACAACAAGTCATCGACCCGAAGCTGATGTTAATGCTCTGTAAGCACTATTTAAACAGTTGAATGGCGTGACATCTATGATTGGATGATCTGCCCAGTCACAGCACCTAAATCCTATTGAACTGCTCTGGGATGAACTAGATCCCAAAGTCAAAAATAAATCTCCAACTAGCGAAGAACATCTTTGGCAAGTTTTACAAGTGGCCCGGCAACGTATTTTAGGTAAATGGAGAAATCAACTGTCCATATGCCAAGAGTGTGTAAAGCTGTTTTTCATGCTAAGGGTTTTTCAATAAAAATAAAAGTTTCATATCTGAACACCATTATCTGTAATTAATATCTGTACAATTAATATATTTATTACACATAAACAAAAGGAACATGCATTTGTCTGTCAAAAAGGATGAAAGTCTGGGTGTTTCCAAACATTTGACTGTCACTGCATAATTACTACACCCAAATCAATAATACAAATCACTGATATCTACTTCAGTTTCTCACACTGAACTGACTTGAATCTGTATCTCGATATGTTCTTCAAAACTTAAACAAAGAATTAGATCAGGATGTAATTTAATTAAGGTTTATGAACATGTATGGTATATAAGCTTGTGAATATTCTCAGCATTTCTACGATTATTTTTACAATTGGCACTTTTATAATCCACACCTAAGCAAAAAAAAAATTGTTGCGTTGAAAAACAGTAGAAATCGTAGTGCTCCGATTTACATACACTACAAGAACAAAAGTATTGGGACACCTAACTTTTCCAGCCGTGTGTGTGGATCTTTCCAGACTGTGTGTGTTTCCAGAAAGTTGTGGACACACAGGATGTCTTTGGATATGATAGCGCTCAATATTCCCTTCACTTGAACTAGAAAACCAAAACCTGTTCCAACATGACAATGCCCCTGCGCACAAAGTAAACTCCATGAAGACATGGTTTAGGTGGGTTGGAGTGAAAGATATTGAGTTGCCTACTATTAAGTTCTGACCTCAACTCTATTGAACCCCTTTGGGATAAATTGAAATGCTGACTGCACCCTCACCCTACACCAGTGCTTGGATTAACTAACATCCTATGACTGAGTGAGCACAAATCTCCAAAAGGTGTTATTTCAAAAGCAAATGGAATGTGGAAATGTGGGATGTTCAAAAAAGCAAAAAAGGGAAAATGAAACCAGGGACACACCCAAAGTAGGAAAAATTGCTTACACTGTTTTCCAAAAAGAGATAAAAGAAAAAAAAAATCACCCAAAATTCTATCAGAGGTAACAGTAAGGGATGTTTATTTTTAGTTAACGCCATCAAATATTGTGAAATTCTCTGAAAGAAGAGGTTCTCCTCTGTTCTCATTCGCTACATAACCCAAGTAATAAAGTTACATCCCGATTGCTATATGAACTGCAGATTAGAGAGAAGCCGTAACTGAGTAATCACACGTTTAGACTTTTTGCATTTATTCTTTTTAATTCGGGCACAAAATCCTGCGTTTTGTTTAGACGGGGAAAAGAAAAATAGTGCAAACATCACTGTCACCTCGGCACCACGTGGAGAGGAATGAAGGGCGATTCTGAATGGCGGTGCAGGTTCACATCATGTCCAGCTGTGCGAAAAGAATTCACACACACAATGCGAACGTAAATAAAATCGGTAGGGTTTTCCGATTAGTTTAACGACAACGAGGGCACTTACCAAATCATCCACGTCTCCGGCGTCCTCGTGGGAAGGAGCAGCTGCCACTTCCTCTTTCTCTTCAAAGGTCAGAAACTAGTGAACGTATAGAGTTTTTTTTTTTTTCGAGTTAGAGCTGAACATAGAACATAAATCTACATCGTAACAGCCACACACGCTGAAACATTTGTCAGTGTCCAATAAGCTTAGTGTCAGTAACCAGCTGGTTGAATGACTGTCAATCACAAATAAATAAATATTGTTTTTTTTTAACTAAAGCATTTTAATCACCTGATTTGCCTCGTGCTTGGATATTGCGCTGCTGTCCACTTCGTCCTTGCTGATCAATGTTATAGAATCTATAGAGATTAGTCTGGGTTATTCATCATGCCTGATGGTCTTCTCATTTTGCTAAATAAATAAATAATTTATAAAAAAAAGACACACACCTGCAACAAGCAGATCCCAGAATTCCTGAAGATTCCTGTCTGGGGCGCTGTTCTTCAGAGACTGCATGTAGTTGTTGAAAAGCGCCACGTTTGATACCTGGAAAAGTTGAAACGGCTTCAGAACTGCAGCTTAAGCTGATGTAGATAGAATCAATCTTTTGATTTCATTGTACTATGAGTAGAGACCTGATACTACATTTAAAAAAAAAATTCTGGATCAGTATCAGTCTGGAATTTCCTTACTTAATGCTGGGAACGTGTGAGTTAATAATATACAATTATCAAGAACATATTGGCCAATATGTAGCGCATCTGTTCGGATATCTGTAGGCCAACAGGAACAAAACACTGAGATTGTGATTAAAAGGTGTGCATGATGTACATTTTTATAATCTCGCTTTCGACTGGTCGCAAAAAGGAATTCTGCCCTATCTTGCCCTTTTCAAAACTATTCATTTTTAATTCATTTGCTAAACAAATTAAAAAAAACTTAACCATAGAAACCCTGATCCACTGTATCCAATCCATTCCTGTATTAATGAACAATATCTTTTTTTGGTCATTTAAGCTTCATATCTGAGCATCTGAAAGTGAAAAAATGCCTGCTATGATCCTCAGTGGGTGCTGATCCGTCCAACCTACACTATACGGACAAAAGTTTGTGGGCATCTGACTATAAGATTTGTATCGTTTGCTCTGTTCTAGAATTTGGAGTGCGCTTGTTTATATTTGTGCTCATTCAGCCACAAGGGTGTGGGTAAAGTGAGGTACTGATGTAGGGTGAGGAGGCCAAAGGTGCGGTCGGCGCTCCGATTCATCCCAAATGTGCTCAACAAGTCGGAGCTCTATAGCAGGACACTCGAAATATTCCACTCCCAACCATGTACATTATATCTTCACGAAGCTCACTCGAATGCGTTGCAGCCGAAGGCATCCTATACAATTGTGTGCATCCAACTTTGTGGTAACAGTTTGGGAAAGAACCTGAAAAGCATTTGGCTGAAAATCAGGTGTCGAATGTAGTCAGCAGTTCTAAATTCAACCGTGAGTGTCTCCAAATAGGACAGGAATTACATTTCGGTTATTACAAATACATTTCAGCTGTTTCAGACCCAAGCAGCGTATATCCTTGTACGATAAAATAAAAATCTTTGCTCGCGTTGAAGTGCTCGGATAATTATTACTGTCTGGCTTTAACACGTATTAGTACAGTCATTCGCACTGCTCTGTAAACAATGCCTAAAAAGCCCACGAGTGCTTTGTCAGAAGACTCGACAGGTGTTCAGTGCACTCGAAATGAGAATTCTTGTGACTCATCAGAAGCGACTCATCTGCTGCGTGCGACTATCCATGCTTGTGGCGTGTCGAGAACACTTAGAATTTCATTCGGTGCAGCTGCTGATGATTACCTTCCCCCTCACCTGACTGATAAGAGCACGGGTGACGTAAGACAGTAAACACTCCAGATGTGTCGATTGGGGACGTTAGTCTAAATTCGACACACTTGGCAAAAGGCGAATCCGTCAGCTTCAGACTGATAGTGTTGATTCTAAAGTGAAACCATAACTGATTATTGAGCCTTGATTGAGCGTTCACCTTAATGGACTGCTCCCTAAAGGCCTGGATGCATGCGATGGTCTTCATGTAATAGTCGGTGCTCCTGTTGCCCAGCAACTGCTCCATCCTGTGGGTGAGCTGCTCGCATGCTGTTTGTGAGGACCAAAAAAACCGAACGAGTCAGCGGGACAGTAAAGCATGGACACGCAGAAATGTTGTCAAACTGTGACAAAGGTGACAAAAGCAATTATTTCAACAGACGTCTGAACCTTGATCAGCAGGGTGGGATATTTCTGCACATGACGAACACCATACACGATGGAAACCCCAGTGACATCAGAGATGTCGCCGAAACTAAATTCCCAATGATGAACTAAAGTGTCATTTGCTGAAGAGTCCTACAAATGCTTAAGTGTAGAGTGGTGAGGATAAATCGTAAATAATATTTCATTCGTTTATGCTATTGAAAAACCAAGATCTAAGGATGGTAATCAAAAGGTTTCGGTCGAGACCTATTTACGTATGTAAGGATCGGTTGCTATTTTTTTTAAATCCCAGATTTTTGGGAAACTAATACGATTTTGAAATGAATCTAAGCTAAACAACACTAAACACCATTTCTGGGTTCAAATATTTGTTGAAGTATACCTAGATCTAAATCTAAATCAGTACAGTAATGTGCCCTTTGCTAGACTGAATATACACAGAATTTCACAGATGGCAAATCAATTTGCACACTCAGGAGCCTGAAAATACAAAACTACCTTTTCAAGCAAGAACATACATTAGGGAGCAGATATACTATGTGATTTCCACTTTTGAATCAATACTTTTCCCCTTCGGCTCATTTTCTACACTTAGAAAGGTTTTATCCCGTGTGTTCTTCAGTTCTCCCCTTGGAGAAACTTTAAAAAAACATCTATGTGGAATCCTATCAAAGCATCGATCCTTTAAAGCGAGTTAGAAACCCTTCACCATTCATCATTGCAGGTCCCCTGAAAGAATGTTCTATAGATTTGACACTATTATTTATTATCTATCTTTTTTATATTTTGAAAATAAAACTGGTATGTGGTGTACAATAGTTTGGAGGCCTCTGGTTTACAGTGACTATAACATAAGCAATGATCGCTAATCCTAGAATATAGCTGCAGTAAACCAGATTGTGCTGTTAATAAAAAACAACTTTAGCGTGAGAACAGTAACTTCACACTCGGTCACATTACACCACTCTTGAATCATTTTCTAATTCATCTATCATTTTTCTATCTTAAGTCAAAAAACTTTTAATGAACCTCTTTCGAATGATAATGATTTTCTTTTAATGCTAAAGAAACGCCTGTTCATATCGTACCTTGGTCAAAGGGAATGGTCTTCTTTACCACTAAAGTGCGGAAGTTTTCCGCAGGGTTCACGCTGCCTACCTGTAAAGACAATACATGGAGATAGCGAATTAGCAATCAAAATCGAAATGTTTGAAATCCGGAAACTCGTTTGAGGATTTCTCACAGAGGTAACGTTTCCCTCGGAAGTCTCTGCTAAGCTGAACTTCTCCCCTTCCTCCATTTTGAACTTTTTTGTGTCTGGCTTCTCAGTGCTAAACAAGAGAAAGAGAAGAAATAGTACAGACTTTTAAGCACCAGAGATCAACTAAAAAAAAAAAAACACACAAGGCTACATTTTCTGAGTCTATTCATAGCATGAATTACAAAAAAATTAAGGATTTTCCCTGTTTTCTTGGCGTTCCTTTATCCTGAAAGCCAGACAACAGTTAACTATATACAAATAAAATATAGGCTTAGACTAATAAGGAGCTTCAGAGTAGAATCATCATTATTGATTGTATACTATAAGTGCTTAGCGATGCAACTTGTCTCCTGCAGTCCCCTCAGACCTTCCTTCTTTTTAGCAGTTCGGATTATGTATGTATGTATGTATGAGGGTCTGTTTTTTTATTATTGTTACCTATTCCCAAACACATCTGCACTGGTTTTCTGGCCTTTCTTTTGCACCACCTCCTTTAGGGTGAAGAGGTTCTTCATCTCCTGCATAGGTGCATTACAGCGGGCAGAGATGGCCTGGGGTCGATCCAGCATCCGCTTAAGCCCCGGCTCCATAGGGGGAAGGGGTGAATCTGGGTTTAAACCACGATGGTGTAGACACTGCAGTAAGGGGGGGAGAACAACGTCTATCATATTTCTAGGTTTGCTAAATCTAAACAGCCCCCTGTTTTAAGCTGCAGCAGTTTTGGTTAAAAGCGTTTCCCGTCTCAGGGTTACGATGGATGACTGGGATCGAAATCATTTCTAAAAGCCTGATTGTACATCAAAATATTCACTGTAAACATTAAAGTCACATGACAGCTGATAAATTCTAAAAGGTCCTCCAGTTCACACCTACACTCTTTAATGACATGTTATGTTATCCTAACAAGCATCATGATGTCACATGGAGATATGTAAATGCATAGGGATTCCCTGTATTGAATAGACAATACCTGGATACTGTAGACTGGTACCTGGGAGATACTGCTGTAATCAAAAAGATGTTACTTTGCTTATTGCAAGAGCACAATATATTCATTCTATACAACATAATTACCAATATGATATTGTAATGTACATCTGAGAAAGAAAACAAAAAACTTGTCTGTCTACAAATGTTTTTTCCTCATGTCATCTCAGCAATTGTGTTCTTGGTGCCAATGATGATTGCTTAATAATAAAAAATGTCAAATGTTAAAAGTGCTATGAAAATGAAATTCAATCCCTTAAATAAAATCCAAATCTGCTTTTAAGCAGAGTATGTGCAGATACACTTGAATATCCAAAGCCATTCTTTGGGACTCAATTCCATGGCTATAAATTAAGGTTCCATTCATTACATTACATGCACACTATTCAGAATCTAAAGGTTATGGCTCAATTTTCTCCCCAAGCATATATAATTAATTGTGTCTTTTGGCTTAACTTAATACATGAAATTTCCATTTCAGCCTGGAATATGGATCATGTTGTGGTCAACGAAGAAAAAAAAAAAATAGCCTAACTCAAGACTAACCACAAGCACAGCAGTTTTGCGATCTGCCCTCTGGCTGATTTCAAGCACAACCTGAGCTTATTTTTGGATCTGTGTGGATCTCTTACCTGGAAGAGTCTCTGAAAATGTGGGTTGGGGATTTTGTTGACTTTGAATATGTCCTCCATCTCTCCATCTTCACCCTCCTCCATCAGCATCATTGAGCTGATGAGATTGTCCACTGCTGACAGCTGAGCCTCTGGGTACAGATAGACAGCACTGCATATATATATATATATATATATATATATAGTATAGTATAGTATAGTATAGTATAGTATAGTATAGTATAGTATAGTAATAGTAATGCTGCTGAATAGTAATACTATATTAAAACAGCAACATTTCAATGACTAGAAAATGCATCACACTGTCTGTTATTGTGAATCATCAGATTCAGGCATGGTGATATTTACTCACTCTGAAGCCTCCACAGTTCATAAAATAACAGCAGTTGCTATTCTCTTGCTAGGATGTATTTTTTATTTGTAGCAAAAGTGAGAGTCTTATACTGGATTTATTTAAAATCATATTTCCTATAAATTGTTAATGCCCATGTCTCACCTGTTTATCAGTGAGTTATCCTACCGGAATACACTATACTTAAAAATCCTGTACGCTTACTAAATATCTTTAGAACACAAAGTGTACAGTTTTACTACACAGTCAAAGAAACAATGATTTGAACTCCCACTATATGGTTTTACCCCAAATACAAGAGGTCCCTTTTTAAATCCGGTTCCTCCTCATGTGGTCAATTTTTTTTACGGATTAAAAATACCTTAATTTCTGTTTTTGGTTTTGATTGGTTCATAAAAATGATACTTGTAAATTCACAGGCCAAAGATTGCCTACATAAAATGTATGTGTATTTATATCATTCTTCTTTCTCCGTTAAGATACTAACTTTTTTTTATTGTTTTTACTGTTTTAGCTGACAAATTAGTTTTTCGGTTCAAATTTGCCAGAGCAATGGGACAACCTGAAGTAGTGATGTGTTCAGTGATGTTTACATTGACTGCACATACACTATATTGCCAAAAGTATTGGGTCACCTGGTCATAAGTATGGTATTTTTAGACATTGCATTCCACATTTAGTCAAAATTTGCTCTTATAATTTCCTCCACTCTTCTGGGAGGATGTTCCACTAGATTTTGGAGTGTGCTTTTGAATATTTGTGTTCATCAGACACAAGGGTATTACGAAAGGCAGGCACTGATGTAGGATAAGGAGGTCTAGGGTGCAGTCAGCGTTTCAATTTATCCAAAAGGTGTTCAGTAGGGATGAGATCAGAGCTCTATAGCAGGCTACTGAAGATCTTCCTCTCCAAAGCATGTAAACTAGATCTTTAAGGAGGTCACTTTGTGCACAGGGGCATTGCCATGCTGGAACAGATTTGGGTTTCAAGTGAATGCAAAATGTTATTGTAGAGCATCTAAAGACATCCTGTACAATTGAGTGCCTCCAGCTTTGTGGTAACAGCTTGGAAAAGAACCACATACTGTATAGCAGGAAAGGTCAGGTGACCCAATACTTTTGGCAATATAGTGTAGCACAGTGTTCAATTGGTGTTGAGGTGCACATGAGTGTGGTTATTCATATACACCAAAGGTGCAAACACTTTTAACATGAATATATTTCTTTTCTAGATGTGACCTGAGAAACAGGAAAACCAAATGTATAGTGTAAGCAATACTGAATAATAAGCACATAAAACAAATATTTATTGACTAAAAAGAGACCACTGACCTGGCTCCTATTGGCTCACAAGACCAATACACACTGCTGCGTCGGCTCTAAGTACTATAAGTAGGAGATTATACAATGTAAAAAAAAAAAAAAAAGTTATTTACATGGTCAGTTGGATCCCATGACTTCTTACCTGATGGAGCAAATTTCTTGTTGCTCTCCAGTGAAGGGAAAGTGAATTGACGGAGGTCCTCATTGTATGGTAACTGCACATACACCAAGCACTGGGGAGTGGAGGAAAGAAGGACAGTGACTCCAGGGTGTGACACACACAGCATGAGGCAGATTTCCTGTATGACTCACACCCGCATACCTCGTATGTGTCTTTGACGCAAGGGAAGGCTGCTCCTACTTGTGGGTTGCTGCGGCGGTCATAAGCGTAACGAACAATAGCCACCATCTTTAAACTGTCCAGGGCACGAATCAGAGCAGAGAGCGCAACAGCTGCATGCTGAACTCACACACACACACACACACACACACACACACACACACACACACACGATAAACCACTAAAATTAATATTTATCAACAGCATGTGGTTTTGCTAATACAAATTAAACCTGGCCTGACATGTGACGTGTCTTCTACGCAATAGTGTGCTGTATTAACAACACTGATGTACAAAGCTACACTCACCTCATCATCTTTGGCAGCAAAAACCTTAACAATCTGATGGCCCATGAAATGATGACGCTTAATCTGCAGGAAATAAATACTCATTACAACAGATCCTAATATAAATATAAATCAGCCGTAAAAGTGTGCAACGTTTAATTTTGTAAATTAAAAAAAAGATCAGTCAATAATAGTGTGACTGATTTAGTTATGAGGTGCATATATTAATATAATAAATAAATAAATAAATAATAAAAAAAAAAATAAGTATGGGTTTTACACTGGCCTGAGATCAGATTTGTTAAAACTGGCTGGATGGGTCCCATTGCAGCGTCACTGTAAGTATAGCAATTCCAATGTACTCATTTACAGAGAAAGTGCTCCATCTAGCGATGAACAACTCACCAGCTCCTGCTTGGTAAAGCCAAGCACAGCAAAGGATTTCCCATCGCTCTTGTACTTCATCTGCTCTTGGTCCACTTTGGAGAATGGGACAATGTCACTCCCATAACGGAAGCCTAAATAGAAGGAAAGAAGGAGAAGGAAAAAGCGAGAGAGAGAGAGAGAGAGAGAGAGAGAGAAAGAATAAAAGCATGACTGAATTTTCTACTATATATTACACACAAAGATGCACATATTGGCTATGCAAATATCCTGATAAAATATAGAATAGCAATATAAACACTGTTTAATGTATAAATTATTGAAAAAAACATCCTAAAGCAGCAGGAGGACCCAAGAAGCCCAAAGGACCACCTCTCACCCTGAATGACATCATCTTTCTGCACTTCGGTCTCATTGTCATCGTTGAGGCAGTAAACCGTGTCCCTTTTTACATCATCTTTCTGGTGACTCTCAGCATCGACTACGGACCAGGACTTCTTAAGCTTCTCTTCGCACACCTTTACAGGAAAGAGAAAGACATTGTTAAACTCATCAGTGCAATTATACCATGTGTTGCAGCAGTATTCACCTCCTTTGTGCCAACCGGGAGGTGAAGGATTAATAATGTGAATGGACAATCACACGCTCATCTTACACAACGTTCCCTCAGGCACCTTTTCACCAGTGAGAGCTGAAACGCTACAGCTGCTGTAAAGTACAAGTCCAACTCACCGTTTTGTATCCGATGATGCGGATGGATAAAGAGCTTCCAATAGTAAGCTGACAGGGCCACGCCATTGGCCGTCTCTCGATTCGCTTGAAGATGGACAGCTTCTCCGCAGCATCACTGTTAAACAGAGAAACAAATACCCAACCACCAGCTGGAACCTGAAATTTGGTTATAACTTTCACTTTCAAGACTTCAAGTATGAACTAAATTGTGTAAATAAGTCATGTTAAGTCATAATTGTTTCTTTAGCATTAAATAATTATTTGTAAACTATGCTACTACAGCCTACTGTAATTATTTAAATTAGACAGAGTCTGCATTATAAAGCTTTTAATTTTGAGTGAGTGTGAAGTATATATCTGTATACATGATTTACTACAGAAATCAGTTTTGACATTGGTTGACATGCCAAATCTCCACTGTACCTAAAAGTGTAGACCTCATCCAGACTGTCTTCTTCATCCAGAGAAGTCATGACCTGCCGAACCATCTCCAGCCCCTGCTTCTGCTCCCTGCTCAGACCTTTACCACTCTGGGGAGGAGGCCTTGGACCTGGTCTATCTCCATCTCCAGAAGCCTCTTCATTTGCATTAATAGGGAATGGCAGACTACAAAAACACACAAGCAGGCACATGCACACACACTTTAAGCACGTGATTGCACACATCATGCTGATGTAATGCATTTATCAGAATAAAAAAAACACAACAACACAAGTTGATACAGTATATAAATATAAGATCATAAAAATAAAATACAAAAAAGGTCTCACAAGAACTGTAGGGTAATTCCAGCTCTCTTTAAGTTGCCAATGATGATGTCCAGCTGATCTGTGCAGGTGGGTGTGTTGAGGTCAGTGAGCACGGCGATATTCAGCTTCTCGTACTTTTTTCCACTGATCAAAACAGTTTTCCTTTAGAAATCTCAAAAAAAAAAAAAACAACCCCTGTATCAATTTACAGCATATAATAAGACAATAAATAAACTTACATCGTTTCCTTTTGCAGAAGATCCATGCTTACGACGAGAGCATCAAGCCCTGGAAGCCTTCAGGTAAAGGATGACAACGTAGTGATGAAGCAAAATCTATGCAGTACATATCTAGTGATCTTTCTGTGTATCTATAGGTGATATAAATATTTATATTTGCAATGAACTGAACTAATCGTTAATATTTTTGCAGGGTTGAAATAATAAAAAAAAACTCTCGAATCAGAATCAATTACAGGTCATGACAGCCTGTTACACTTGCTACTGTTAGTACAAAGAATCATATCAGCTTTAACAATTTCCAAATGAACTCCAAACATTCAGAATACCGAATGCCGAATAAATAAACGAAAGAATAAATAAATAAATAAATAAATAAATAAAACAAGCAAGCAAGAGAAGCAAATGATGAGGCTGGAGCGTTACATGCAACAAAACATTGATTAGAAAAGATACAGTCAGCATGCTGACTACCAGGCTGAAGGTTATGTTCAATGTCCTCCAGCAGCTCAAAGTCAGCCATCATCAAATGTCTGTGTATGCAAATGTTCTGGTACTGGCCATCTTTAGCGAGTGGATTCTTGGTGTTGTCCGTTCCAAACAGAATCAGGCCCAACTCGTTTTTGTTCTCAGCAAAGACCTAAAACGAGTTTTGGAGCATGATCAGACTGTGAAAGTCAGCAGACCAACTGATAATAATAAAAAAAACGCAATGTACCTGCCGCTGGATGAATTTCTGAATGACTTTTTTCGCTTGTTCAAATGGGGCTTCCTCACCAGGGGCTGAGTTACTCATAGAGAAGCCCACATCCATGCAAAGAACAATAGCTGACTGCACAGAGAGAGAGAGAGAGAGAGAGAGAGAGAGAGAGAGAGAGAGAGAGAGAGAGAGTACATCAGATGACCTGGCCTACACAATCACCCAATCTATATCCAGTTGAGAAGGTTTAGGATGAGTTGGACAGGACAGGGAAGGAAAAGCAGCCAACAAGTACTTAAAACTATTGACAACCTCGTGAGGCTGACTGAAAAGCGTGTGCAAAGCTGTCTTCTTCTTCTTCTTTCGGCTTCTCCCATTAGGGGTCCCCACAGCGGATCATTCGTCTCCATCCGCCCCCCCTGTCCTCTACATCTGCCTCTTTCAAAAACGCTACCTGCATGTCTTCCCTCACCACATCCATAAACCTCCTCCTTGGCCTTCCTCTTTTCCTCCTTCCTGGTAGCTCCATCCTCAGAATTCTCCTACCGATGTCCCTTGTCCCTCCTCGGCACATGTCCAAACCATCTCAATCGCGCTTCTCTCACTTTTACCCCAAAACGTCCTACATGCGCTGTTATTGCTTTTAATTATTGCTGTAGTTTGCCTGGAGCCTCACTTAAGAATTTCATTGTAGTAAATGTCACTGGCATCTGTACATATAACAAATAAAACTTGAAACATGAAGCCAAGAGTTTGGACACACCTTTCTCTTTCAGTGGTCTTTTTTATTTTTATGACAGAAGACATTGTACACATTTCAAACGTGCATATTTGGTTACTTTTGACTGTTTACCGTTATATTTTTTTATTTACGTATTTTGCGTTTCTCCACCTGATTCCTTAATCTCGGCGCTCATTCAGACAAGACCGGACATGCACCTAGGTGTATTTCCAAACTTTTATAAAGTTAAAGATGAAACAGCATGCATACAAAGACAATTGTGTTAACATTCGGGCGCATTGTGATACCGCGCTTGTTTTTCATCATATACAGCATAAACATTATTGTTTTTTTTTTTGTTTTTTTTTACCTTGGACGCTCGCGCCATCTCGATGGTCTTACACTGTTATGAGTCCGGAATGCAACATGCAAACGAGACACTATTCGTTCCGGCGAGCGTTTGCACAGCGTTTGTGAAGCTTTTGTTATTCAGGTTCTAACGCCCACGAGTTATGTAGCTGGTTAGTGAATGTTTAAAGATTTAATCAGAATATTCATTCATTAGTTCATTTGTGATTGCTTTATCATCTGATGTCCTCTACATCTGCCTCTTTCAACCCAACTACCTGCATGTCCTCCTTCACCACATCCAAAAACCTCCTCCTTGGCCTTCCTCTTTTCCTCCTTCCTGGTGTCTCAATCCTCAGCATTCTCTTACCAGTTTACCTCATGTCCCTCCTCTGCACATGTCCAAACCATCTCAATCTCGCCCCCTCACCTTGACGTCCTACATGCACTGTCCCTCTAATAAACTCATTTCTAATTCTAATGTCCATCCTCGTCATGCCCAACAAAAACCTCAACATCTTCAGCTCTGCTACCTCCAGCTCCACCTCCTGTCTTTTACTCAATGCCACTGTCTCTAAACCATACAACATCGCAGGTCTCACCACAGTCCTAGGATCAATGCAGGGAACACTGGGTGTAAAGTGGAATATATGCTTCCTAGGAAGAGATGCCAGTCCATCACTGGGAAACTTGCTATATTTAAATTCAGACAATCAATTCGATTAAACTCGGTCAATTTTAGTTTTATTTATATAGCGCTTTTAACAATGTACATTGTTTCAATGAAGCTTTACAGACTTAAGGTTATAAAGTTGGAATGTATAAGTTTAGTACATATAAGTTTATTCCTTATACATTTTATACCTAATGAGCAAGTGAGTAGCAACTGTGGCAAGAAAAAACCTGAGATTGTATGAGGAAGAAACCTTGAGAGGAACCAGACTCAAAACGGAACCCATCCTCATCTGGGTGCCATTGAATTTCCATTCATTACAGTTTCATCATTGCTGAGGTGCGCAGTTCAGTGCTAAGTGTCTAAATGCAGAACTGTTTATGCAAACTGCAGTTCTGAGCCATTCTAGCAAACTGTTGATACTAAATGCAGATTAAAAACTTATCTTTTTAGCAAAACCTACACATAACACACGTCACATCATAACCTTGTGCTCCAGTACTGATCACATGCACATTATCAACTTGTGCTGTTAATATCATGAACAGCAGCTAAGCTAATTCCTCTCCACTGCTTCTCTTTCTCTCCCCATCCCGAGGCATCCTGAGGTTGCTCCAGCTTCAGTCACGTTCCTCCTCATGAAGATTGTGGACCTTTAAAGAAGTAGATGCTTCCAAACATCACGAACCATCTAGAGACGTACCAGTGCCAATTGGATCCCATGTGGAGTTTTGACATTGGACCTCCTTGAGTGTTTAAAGGCTCTGGCATTGAGAAGCTGGTTAGGATCTGTGATGATCGCAGGTGTTAAGCTATTTTATGAGTTGCTCAGTAGCTCCTAGTTTTATAACCACAAATGACTGTAAAAGACTGTAGAAAGATCATTACTCATAATCTTACACTCCAGTGCTCATGTTAGTTCTCACTCTCCAGTGTTCTGTATTGTTTAAAGACTATAATCACACTCTTGATGTCACCCAAATGAGGATGGGTTCCCCTTTTGAGTCTGGTTCCTCTCAAGGTTTGTTCCTCATAACATCATAACAAGGGAGTTTTCCTTGCCACAGTCGCCATGGCTGCTCATCAGGGATAAATGCACACCATTCACCTTAACTGTTGATTTCTGTAAAGCTGCTTTAAAACAATGTCTGTTGTGAAAAGCACTATAGTCTCATAGTCCTTCAGTAACTCTATGGATTTTTAGGTCTGTTAATGTGAAACCATCCCCAGATGCACAGAGTGGTCTCCAATTGAAGAGAACTCTATCCAGAGGTAGGGATAAATAAGGCAGATCTAAAGAAAAGAAAGGGACAGGGACACATGTATACACAACGAAGGGCAATTTAGTGTAACCGCTGCACTCACTGGCTTTTTTGTGGCGGTGGGTGGAACACTGGGGAATGCAGGGGAATCCCCATGGTTCGGGAAACCTGGAAATGTGAGACAGCAATTCTACATGCCATGCCTCTGGACTGCTTTTGAATAACACAAACACAAAACTCTAACAACAATGATCACCATCAGGTATTTAGTGAATCAAGTAGAATATATTTCTAGTCTCAAAACTACTATCTGTAAACTAAACTAAAAGACAAAATATGGAATCATACAAGGGATTTCAATATACAGCATCATGCAAAAGGCTTAGTCACATGCAAAGAACTGCTGTAAATAAAAGAATGAATTCAGCATTATAAAAATCTTTTAGATACAGCATTATGATCAGTGTTATATTTTGCTTTTTAAAAATGCAATATAATCTCAGTCATTATTTGGAAATTGTCTGGCAAGTTTTAATAAACATCTTGGAGAATCTTCAGTCACACTTGGATTTTTATTTAGTGACATACAAACGAAGGCAAACTAATGCAGTTGTCATAAAATAAACATCTATAATGAAATTTGCATTACAAAAAGGGGTGCTTAAGAGCTTTAAATAGTATAGTATGTGAAGGCAAATGTGTAGGCTACACATAGCTACATGCTAACAGCACCACAGCCCCTGTCTTCATGGGTAAATCACGTATACATTTATGGCTTGTTTTGTTATGCATGACCTCATGTTCCATGAAACCCCCCCAAGAAAGCCATTTAGAATCAGATCTACGACTAGATGTGTGAAAAGGATACACACAGTCATTACAGTCATTCAATGTGATTCAAATACAGTGAAGGGCCACATGGTGTATTTTATGCAAAGGTATGAATTTTATTTCACTTCAGTTGGTTTATATTTTATGCGTTGAACACATGCACAATTTCCAGAAAACTGATGACAATAATAACCATATTTTTTTGTCTCATGATACATTATTAAAAACGATTTATATTGTATGTAATACCATGAGTGTAACTCATACCTTCATATCTTTAATAATTAGCATTAAAAAAAAAAAAAAGGCAAAAAGACATCATTTTGCACTAGGAAAATCAATCTGTGCAAAAAAGCAGAATTGAATAACATTTAAAATACATTATCACCAGTCATTAAAAAAAACTAAAAAACTGCTGAACAATATTCTTTATCAAGGTGATGAGCAATACCATTTAAGCACAAGGCTTAAATAAAGGTTGAGGAAACGATTTACATTTTTTTTTTTTTTTTTTTTTTTTTCCCATTTTCAACAGCAGGCTTTGAAAAGCTCTCCTGGAAACAACTGCTAATTATCCAGACCATCTATTCAAATAAATACAGTAAAAATAAATAGCATAAATATATTAAAAAAGGGGAAAGAAATTTAAATTGCCTGTGAAAAAGAAGGAATGACAAATTATCTTGAATAAGGATTTAACCAGGAGCCTGTGAACAAAATGGCCAAATAAAGCCAAATAAAGTATTTCACATAAACTCCTTAGCTCTTTCATAAGTATTGGATGTGTACACGGTGTATACTGACATGGCTACATTTCACAAGCAGTAATAAGACCCCTATACTCTATGTAATCACTCTCAAATAATACAACTAGGACTAATCTACCAGCACAGATATAGTCAGTGAGCACTATTTCAAGTAGGGCATGTTACTAGATCCATGCCACTTTATTATTTCTGATACAATATTTCACCCTGACACTGCCATCTGATATCATAAGTGGGATACTGTTACCCCAAATAAAGCCTCAGGAGTGGGTAATTTGTATTCTTATTAACATTTGACTGAACATAGGAGTGTACTGGGCACAGTGAAGCACTGTGCAACATGTTTAAAGAGTGTTTTGGAAACTGGGCGTTTTCCTTTTCTTACATTTTGGAATAAAGAAAGAATCAGCTTCAATTGTTCTTTCTTGAGAATTTTGAAACATTTTTCATATGATGACTCAGTTAGTTTCTATCTGTAACTAATATAAGCTAGACCTAAGTGAACCTGTTACTAATGTTAGCTTAGCCTATCAGTAACTAATGTTAGCCAAGTAACTCTTGCTAGCGCAGTAAATATATTACAAATTTGACCTAAGCCCTCCAAAATACTATTAATCAGTCGAAAACCCTGAAACTATTAAGGAGAAACTCTTTAGTGTTTGTGTTGCTCTCTATTTAGCCTGTGTACACGGGTGTTGTTTCTTTTGTCTGGAAATTTCCATGAACATCCACTGATGCAGGCAAAACCGCACTGGTGCAGGCATTAATGGAACCCTTTATAAGAAGATTTTTGGTACACCATGTAGTTTGTAACTTCAGTATACCCAGCTACAGATGTATTCAGCTGACAGATGTATTCAGGACAAAAAAATTTAGGAAAAGGCAGAAACACAAACTAATGATATCAGATAGCAGTGATTATGTGGAATGCTGTTTCAGGAGCACCAGTCAGATGTGATTCCAGGAAAGGTTTTTATCCAAAACCCAATTTACCAGAATTAGTCCAGCTCTTACACTGAGGAAGTCTGCACACTCTCGCCAGGACCTTTCCCCTGCAGACTGCCAGAAATCGTGTCCGAGTCAAGTAATTCAACAATGCTATATGGAGAGCAGTCCTCAAGGCCCAGCTTCCCACAGGCCCAGCCACAGAATCCCTTTTCTAGATCCCGCACCGAGAACCACCACTCACTGAACACCCAGGATACTTGCACCACTGCCGAGTACACCCCTAAAGACAATGACACAGCCATGATGATCAGCGGATAGGAAATGATGAGAAAAGGGCACACTGTGATTTTGTGCCAGAACGTCCGCTCCTCATTGTACACCAGGAACACGTTATACCAGGTGAGTGTGCCATAGTAAAATGAGGTGATGAACGAGAGCAGGAAGATAAAAGGAGCACATGAGAGACTCCACAGCACCACATGAGGACCCTGATCTAAGCCAAAACCACACATGCGCTTCCCTCCTCCTGCTGCTTCACACTCTGCATCCAGACGCTCTTTGGACTTGGCCATTTCACGGAGCTCCTTCTCTGTTAGTGTGACGTGAATGTCCACCACCTGACCTTTCTTCTTACCACGTGTGATGGTGCCGGTTAATGTCACATAGCGGCTGTCTGGAGGCAGATTCCAACCTCCTGGAAATAGAGTGAGAAAACAGCATTAATGGGACAAATTATACCACAGTATTGTTAAATTGGTTTTTAATTATCTTCTATAAGAGCAGCTGCCGACAATCATGTGACAGTGGTTGTATTAATGGATGCATAGAAATACGTAGTTGTTTCGATATTAACTTATAGAGACTTCAATGGTAGATATGCCACATACAAACACGAAGAAAAAAAATTTAAATAAAAAAAAAGAAACTTGTTTGGGAAAAAACTATAATCAGTGCTATAGTTATTCCATACTTATATTAATTGTTATTATATAGTAGTAATGCGTTCTGCTTTGAGACAGGTATATTTGTTCAATGCCACAGGAACCATCTGTGATTATCAAATCTTCTTAATTATATTTCATTAAATTAGGGATTTCTGTCTATTCTGAGATCAGAAATAGATAGATAGTTTTAGAACCAATACAAATAAATCACTAAAATTAGTAATTATATTTTTATTTTATTATTGATTATTATTTACTATAATAAATTCACAAATCCTCACAACACTTTATGATAGCCAGAAATCTAACAAGGCAAATCTCATGCATTTACTGATTGTAGGAAATATATACTAACAATTAATTACATTTTTATTACTATTGATGTGAGCCTGCAGTTACAAAATAGAAAAAAAAGGTAAAAAGTTCTAATTTATTCCCATGCAGGTACTGAAAAAAGCCTTATGTTTTTAAGTTTCAACTAGAAAACTCTAGCCTTGGAAGTTTTTCTTTCCTGTTTTGTTTTTAATCCATACTGAAAAGAATATACTAAAAATGTTGTGATCAGATTATATGTTTTTGTCGATGGCTGAAGCTCTTAACTGGAAATCATGTTATGATTTATTTTAATGCTTATCTGTATTTTATCCTAAGTATAGAGATTCAATTTGATATGTTTTAATTATAAATATGTTACTGTCTATATAATAAAGATAAATTCTTATGATATCAAATTATATATCCTGTTTTACAGAAACAATGTGTAAAAAAAAATGTCAAACACTTTTACACATGCTTTTACCTTCCCCTGTTGGGGTTGCAAGAAATTTAGCCCCTTCCTCAGAGCTCCTCTCTGTGACTTCCACATCTCCACTTCGTTCGTCTCCATCTGTCCTCTCAGTGTCAGAACGATACACAATGATGGATTCGGGCCGTGGCTCTCTCTTCCTGCGCTTCCTGCGGGTGCTCGTTCCACTGTTTCCTTCTTCCGCTGGAGCTGTAGATGTGTCTGACTGTATGGATGACGGCTGAGGGCTCTCTGATCCTGACTGCTCCACCTGCTCCATGCTGCAATGTCGAGTCACTCCTGTGTGTTAACAAACCTCTGCTGTAACGGATGTATGCAGGGAAGAGAATTGCCTCAGGCAGCCTGCTGTTCAGTTTCATGCATGGTCACCCTATGAAAGAAACATGAAACCAAGAAGACATGGGTTGGTGCTCTTTTGGAAAACGCAATTTAGTAAAGGCATTTGTACATACATATAATTTAACCAAAAAAAAAAATTAAAAATACAAAGAAAGAAAAGCAAAAAAAAAGAAATGTTAGAAAGTACACCTGGAACATTATCACAATAAAATTAGAATGACGCAGGGGTGCAGAGTGTAGCATTGAGCTCAGGTTATTCCCGTATCCCACCTAACACTCAGTAGCTATTTACAAACTAACTGGTCAAACGTTTGTGGACACCTAAAAATCATAACTATATTTCCTTGCTTTACATCCCATTCAAGATTTATGCACCATTTGCTGTTATAATAATCTTCACACTTCTGAAAAGGCTTTCCGCTAGATTCCGGATCATGGCTGTGTTGATTTTGGTTTATTCAGATAGAATAGCGTTAGTGAGATCAGAAATTGATTTCGGTTGAGGAGATCAGGGGTGCGGTCTATGCTCCAGTTAATTAAAAAGGTGGGGCTGAGGTGAGGGCTCTGTGTAGGACACTTGAGTTCTTTTGCTCAGTTTGTGTACAGGGGCATTGTAGTGCTAGAACAGGTTTGAGTGTATTAGTTTGTAGTAAGTTTCTATACAACTGTGTACTTTGTGGATACAGTTTGCGTGTGATGATCAGCTACAACTTTCAATAGAAAAATTATAACGAGGAACATATTTTTTACAGTATAATGCAAATAATATTAATTAAAGTAACTGTAAATGTGATGCTGATACCTGAACATGACACACTTCTACTGGCTCTCTCACCCTCCGGAATATGTCTGAACCAATCCCAATGCTCTTTTTCCGCTTGGAGAGTTCTGCCTTTATGACTCACCCTGTGCTGTTGTAGATGATTCTACTTTTATATTGTAAAGATTTATACAGTCCAAGTATTAACTTTTCTTAAAGATAGCCTTAAATAGATACTGTCGACTTGTAGAGACTGTTGCTGTAATTATAAAGACCGTCCTGTGGCCATCCCAGGACTGTTATTCAATATATACTCAAACTGAAAATCTCAATACACTCAGTGCTGCTTGGATTTACTGTTCTATGCCTGTATAATGTAACAATTCATAATCATGTGTCACAACCTGCTTTTAGATTCATTTCTCAATAGATAGATAGGTATACAGAGATATAGATAAGTTGATAGTTTTAATTAACAGTTCACAAGACACAATAAACTTACAAGATACCTTATATATGAATACAAAATGCATTTATAATTAGCCCTCCAAGTTATTTACAGACTGTGAATTCTGTGCTGATTAACTGTACAAAATAGGTTACAAGTTAGGATGTTTAAAAATGTATGCTAAATGTGTCTGATGAGTAGCTATGGGAGTGTGTGTATAAATATAGAGTAGATATAAATATTACTACATAGTAGCAATATAACAACCAAAAAAGGTGGGACTCTGTGTAATATATATATATATATATATATATATATATATATATATATATATATA
>JAAIIK010000129.1:1846810-1863016 GCA_014706435.1 Silurus glanis | reverse complement strand
ATATATATATATATATATATATATATATATATATATATATATATATAGAATACAATGATTTGGAAGTCTCATAAACCGATTTTTAATCCACAATAGAACATAAAAAACATCTCAGATGTTTACTCTTTGGAAATGTTACATTTTAGGGAAAAAATAAGGTAGCTGCTTAACAGTCCTGGGTCTTCTTTGTCATATTTTTTGTTAAATGATGCACCAGATGTTTTCAAATAGTGAAAAGTCTGGACTGCAGGCAGACCAGTTCAGCACCCAAACTCTTCTACTACAAAGCCATTTTGTTGTAATAAATGCAGTATGAATATGCAAGGCCTTTCCTGAAAATGATGCCTTATGAATGGAAGCATATGTTGCTCTAAAACCTAAAATAAGAGATGTGCAAATCATTGCATTCTGTTTCCAGTTACATTTTACAAAGCGTCACCAACTTTCTTGGAGTTGTAATAAAGAAAGGCAGTGGCAGTGTATGTAAGAATGTGCAACGACCCTGAGCACAAATTAGTTTATGTGCAATATGCAGCGTAATATTTGGGTGTGCAGAATCATGCCATTAGAAATAACAAAAATAAAACAAAATGAAAATATGCTAGAAATTTATAATTGGGAGTGTGTCTGCAGATGCATTAAGCTTAATACAGCGTAATGGAAGTTTGTGTGTGTGTGTGTGTGTGTGTGTGTGTGTGTGTGTGTGTGTGTGTGTCTACTCCCTTTTCCGTCTAATGGAGCTTCATCATCTATTGTTTCCAATGCAAAGAGGCGACAGTAGAGAAGGAACAAAGAAAGCAGCAGAATACAGGATCTGTACATAAGCACAGTGTAAGATGTTTAATGCGCATGTGTGCACTGCAAAGACATCTTGCATTTCGGTGATTTCTGTACAGAAAAGCCGCTTGGTGTGGTGTGTTTTTCTCTTCCATCTGATCCCCCCTGCTTAATCACACCCCAGAATCTCTGATCCACTGCACACCCAACACTAAACCCGAACAACTCCAAAACAACAGCACCAAAACACGATTAGTCTTACCCGCATACACACGCCAGCACGATTTCGGTTATAAGCTGCAGATCCAGCCTTGGATATTACTTCATTTCTGATGAATCGATTCACCGCCATGCAGATGCACCTCCGCTCCAGCACGGTCTCACACCTAACCCCGCCCCTGATCCGGCAAAATCAGATCCCAGCCAATAGAATTCGACTTTATCCCAGCTCAGATTTAACCACGCCCACGGATTTTCCCAACCGCTGTCACACCCAATTGGAACGGAAACGAATTCCAAATGACTCCTTTTTCAAAACAAGGCGCCCTACTTAGGGCACAAAATACATTGTTTCACACTTAGAGTAGTGTCCCTATTGAGAAAGTATGGCAGCGTTTAGGACGATTATGTTTTCTGTGAAGTGAAGCTATTTCTTTTCTTATTACTTTATTTATTTCTTCATTATTATTATTATTAGTATTTTTTTTTGAGTGCAGATAACCATAATGTACTATTATTATGTTATTTTATTACTAAATGATTATGATATTTTGTATATTAAATACAGAGGTGGCAAAAGTACACACATCCTTCACTCAAGTAAAAGTACATAAAATTATGTTTTAAATGTTTTAATAGTTAAAGTACAGACTATCCTTTTTCACTCAAGTTAAAGTAAATAAGTTTAGGCTCTGATATGTACGTAAGTAAAAAGTAAACATAATTACAGCCTGTTTTAGTGTCATGCTGGTAAATGGAGCTCACATCATATTATTATTAGTGCTGTCAATCGATTAAAAGATTTAATCCCGATTAATCACATGAATATCATGAGTTAACTCACGATTAATCGCAACTTAATCGCACATTTTTATCAGTTCTAAATGTACTTTAAATGAATACTTTCCATGTTTTGAATACTCTAATCAACATAGGCATAGACAAATATTGATGCTTTATGCAAATGTGTGTTTATTATTAGTGAAACCATACTAAACATAAAGCATGAACACAAAATATTCCTGTAAATGTTTTAAAATAATTATTGTGTTTTAAATTACGTAAACCATCAGGACACCAAAATGAACCTTTGCAATGTTTTCATACGGACGGTTAATGAAGTGATAGCGGAGAAACTTTACCTCTTCTAACTTTCACACGGATTACATTATTATACAATATTTGTGTTCGAGGTGAATTTGTTTATTTAAAAGTAGACATTTCGAGCTTTCTATTTATATATTTATTATGTCTGTGATGCAAGTAGTTATTGAAATTCAGGTTGTTTTATTGATGTGTCTGTGAAGAGAGGTGACAGAGACGGCAGAGAGCGCCCCCTGTCTGTTTACTTTATTTTACAAAATCACAACGTTTTGTTGTTATTATGTGTATACAAATAAAAGTAGACCATTTACAGATTCGAATGATTTGTTGCTTTTATCTGTACGATCAAAAAATGCGCCCAAAGGGTGCATTGTGCGCATCATGGCGGATTTTAGTGCTGATTTGATAAGAAAAAGATAAGAAAAAAAAAGTTTATTAATTGTATTATATCTGAGTAAAAAAAGGACATCGTGAATAAACGTGTGTTGCGCTGTAGGTTTTAATTCCGCCTCTTTTATATTTATTTATTTATATTATTTGAGGAGTCAGGTGTGTCAGAGAAGTATGTGAGGGTGGTGCAGAACATGTATGAGACAGTGTGACAGCAGTGAAGTGTGCATTAGGAACAACAGACTGGTTTAAAGTGGAGGTTGGATTGCATCAAGGATCGGCTCTGAGCCCTTTCCTGTTTACATTGGTGATGGACAGGTTGGCGGACGAGGTCAGACAGGAGTCTCCGTGGACCATGATGTTTGCGGATGATATTGTTATTTGTGGTGAGAGTAGGGAGTGGGTTGAGAAGAGCCTGGAGAGGTGGAGATATGTGCTGGAGAGAAGGGGAATGAAAGTCAGTAGGAGTATGAAAGAGTACATGTGTGTGAATGAGATGTAGGGCAGTGGAGTGGTGCGGTTGCAGGGAGAAGAAGTGAAGAAGGTGGAGGAGTTCAGGTACCTGGGATCAACAGTGCAAAGTAATGGAGAGTGTGTTAGAGAAGTGAAGAAAAGAGTGCAGGCAGGGTGGAGTGGGTGGAGAAGAGTGACAGGAGTGATTTGTAATAGAAGGGTATCTGCAAGAGTGAAAGGGAAAGTTTATAGGACTGTGGTGAGACCTGCGATGTTGTATGGATTAGAGACAGTGGCATTGAGTAAAAGACATGAAGTAGAGCTGGAGGTAGCAGAGCTGAAGATGTTGAGGTTTTCGTTGGGAGTGATGAGGATGGACAGGATTAGAAATGAGTTTATTAGAGGGACAGCGCATGTAGGACGTTTTGGAGACAAGGTGAGATGGTTTGGACATGTGCAGAGGAGGGACATGGGTTATATGGGTAGGAGAATGCTGAAGATGGAGCCACCAGGAAAGAGGAAGAGGAAGGCCAAGGAAGAGGTTTATGGATGTGGTGAGGGAAGACATGCAGGTGGTTGGGGTGAAAGAGGCAGATGTAGAGGACAGGGGGTATGGAGATTTAAAAATAAATGTTATTTTATTTTTAAATAAAAATCATGTCACCAAATATATTAAAATTAAAGTAACGAGTCTGGTTTGAAAATGTAAGAAGTAGAACGTACAGATATTTGTGTAAAAATGTCACGAGTTGCCGAAAAATAAACAGTGAAGCAAAGTACTGATACATGAAAAACCCACTCAAGTGCAGTAATGAATTTTTGACTTCCCACTTCTGATTATATACAAAATTGAGGGTGCGCGCGAGGATTAGCACGTGAGCTTCCGGTGAGGGAAGACCGTTAGCAACTAAAAAAAAAAATAAATAAATAAATAAATAAAAACATAACTGCAGTGTAGATAATTGGAAGAACACCATTTATAACTACAGGTGAGATATTTTCACGAATGTCGATATCAGTGTTTCGAAAAATGGTGAGAAGTGACGTAAACAGGTTTTATATAAAATATAACGCGTTAGCAAGACAGGTAGATGATATAGAGCACAAGAGCTAGCGTGCTAATTTCTCATAGAGGTGTAGAGGTGCACAAACTTCTTCCTGTGATAATATTATAATATAGTCATATTTAAAATGAAACAAATGAGTAAATGGAATTATCGCCGATTTCATTTTTTTTTTTTTTTTTAGACCAGAATGGATAATCAGTCCGGTTTGGTGAATTTGGACAACCTTTTGCTGCAGTTAGGTGAGTCTCTAAGCTCAATTGTGATGTTTGACCTGACATCTGAATGTTGACTTTGTAAAACAAAAAAAAACAACAACTATAAACTGTATTAACATAAAGGAGATTGTAGAGTAATGTGATACACATTATAAAGCCAGGAGAAGGTGGACATCAGACCATCACACCCATACTCTATGTTTGTCTTCCACAAACTTTCCACACATTTGAAAGCACTCAGATGTGTAATAAGTCTTCATTTGTCCCTGTAATATTATAAGTTTTATTTAACTATCTAACTATCCATAACAAGGTGCATGAAGACATGATTTGCTCCTGCACAGAACCCCAACTGAACACAAAAGCCAAGCCTTCTTGGTCAAGATCAGTGCATGATTATGGTCTTCTATTCATCATTAGGGATGGAGTGGTTCAATCTTTAAATATGGATACTTTCAATACTAATGTTATATCAAGAGGATCGATTCGGTGTTTTTGAACCACGAACCAGTTTCATGCAAGACCATTTTTCCATGAACCAGGAGGATGGGGGGGTTCACGCACATCACTAATACAACATTGTGCCAATTATATTACTATTATACATATTATGTGATTTAATTATGAATTGAATTATTACATTTTTAACGAAACTGTAACTCAACCGACCATAACATCAGTGGAAGCTTCATTTATCAACGCATAAAAAAGAAAAAACCTACATCTGAAACAAGTGCGGGATATTGGCATCAACAAAAGTGGTCTTTTGTGAAAGTCAATAAAATTGAAATAAATGCAAAAGGTTTTTATCCTTTCTGGGTGGCCCGGTACCGAATAATCCATGGCCCAGTACCGGTACGTGGCCTGGTGATTGGAGACCCCTGATATACGGTGTAGTACACAGTAAAAAAAACATAATCTGTACAATGATTTAAACAATATTTCTACTTTTGTATATGGTGCATTATTTAATTGTCTGTTTTTCTAATATTCGGTTATATTCCACCTCTACTGTGTAATTCCTGTGTAAATCAAATTCCTTGTATTTCTGATTTTGTTTCTAAAATGAAACAATGTTCCTCCAGAATCAAGGCGCTACAAAAAACATCAGCACAAGATGACTAGAACAAACAGACCCATTTACTGGACATTACATAAAGGGCACATGTGCAAGTGTCTGCAAGCATCATGTTAAAATATCGATTCTACCTGGGATTTTCTTAAACCATGAGTTTAATATTGACATCATCTGAGTAGGAACTCTTTCTCCTTCTGAGAGATTATTTTCAAAAGCAGTGATCAGTGCAAGAAGAAACACGCTCAAGTGGAAAAATATCAACATTCTCTTGTTTCTTTCCGAAAACCTACGAAGAGGAAAGGAATGTAAAAGTATTATGTGAATAATGTAAATAAGAAGTCCAGTGCACTGTTGTTTATTTAATATTAATAATGATGGTATTGGTATCGATATTGGGGATACTGGTCTTGAAAGTAACTGGTATCAGAGAGAAAAGAAAATAAGTGCTGACTCGAGACATTGACCACGAATCTCCACATCCACACCCTCCCCAAATCTAGTGGAAAGCCTTTCCAGAAGTACGATTTAAGGATTATTAACAGCAAAGTACTAAAGGACTGAATCCTCCAATATGTTCAAAAAGCACATACAGATTGTGATGGTCAGAGTGTAAGTTGTAAATAATGAACTATTATACCGGAAACTACTTGAACACATCAGGGATTCGTAAAAACGCAGGCCTCACTTCATAAATTGACATGGCACAATTTTATATTTGAACAGCTTTAGAGACTCGAGAATTAGATCAGAAGAAAGATGGTCTGACACAACAAATTCAAAGTGAGTATTCCACTCATAGTTTAACTTACTGTAAATATTAATAATCATAGTTTTGAACTTGTTCCTGCTTGAACTGCTTACTACAGTGTATAGAGTGAACATACAAGAAAAGGGGAAATGCATTGAAGAATCTCATAAGGCCATAAAGAAACTGGAGGAGGACATTCAGCAAAAAGAGAACACGGTGAAATGCTGCAAAGACATTGTGAAAAGGTATGTTCAAAGCCAAAACTTTTCACTTATCATTCGGTGTCCATATCTTTAAGGACTTCTAGACTGTATGTTATTTTTGTTGAGTGTTAAAAAAACAAACAAACAAAAAAAAAAAAAACATTTCATCCACATGAAAAAGAAAACCCTCTCAATTTGCGATTCTCAGTCTACGTGGAACAAGTGATCTCCTGCTTCAGTATGAGAAGATGCTGGAAGCTGAGCTTGAAAGAAGGCAGGAAAGCTATAATCAAGACATGTATGAAATTCATTTCAACATTTCAATGTTTTGAATTTTTCACAATACTGTTAGCTCTGTGGATCAACACAAACATGCTCCCTTTCCCCTGAAGGAAGATGTTCCAGGAAAGAATGGAAAACTACTGGAAAATATTTCAGCAGCATAAAGAGGAGTATTTGCGGAATCCCTTAGCCACCAAGCTCCTAAAGATTCATTCCGAGAATGAAGAAATTGAAAAAAGAATCCGAGCGACAGAAGATGAAATAATAGCAAAAGAGAAAGCGCTAAAAGCTCTTCAAGGTAATTCATCAGCCAGATATCAAGATATATATTTATATATAAAAATCAATAATCTCCCTATTTTTTTATTATTATTATTTTTTTTTACAGAGGATAAAGACACCTGTGACAGGTAAATGTATATTTACTGCAGTTTACTGATGTTTATAGTAAAAAAAAAAAATCCTAGCCATGAATGTTTTCCAAGTGTTCAGAAACCCGTTGAACGGAACGAACAACAAGCGGCGCCACCCAAAGGTGACACTCGGTCCGAAGCCGATACGACGTCTTATCAAGATCCTCAAGCACAGGTAGTATAATCCTGCTTTTCTTAGCATATTTGAATCCTCCTTTTTCAGTTTTGTAAGCAGAAAACACATTTCAAATGCTCAAAACATGCCTGTTCAGTGAAAGGCAGCACAAGACGGGAGTAATTAGCACGTATAACGCCCCTCGTGCAAGTGAAATCCGATCACACGTGTACACTGGAGGCGTGTTCAGAATGCCAGGTGTAAACGAGTCTCATTTTGGCCGCCCACTCGTGATCAGATCATTAAAGATGGAGGTTCATTCAAGATTTGAACAGATTTAATCGCCATTACAATCTGGCGCTCTTTTCTCTCAGCATATGGATATCCAACCAAACTAAATGGAAGATTATTTAGATGCAGAGGGTCAGAGGTTGTTTTAGTCATCTATATTTTCTCATCTAGGCTACCAAAACAGAGCAAGAGGATATTCAAATAGAGAAAGATGAGAAGTGTTTGGAGAAAAATCAGGACCAGGCAGATTGTAGTGATGAGTCAAATTCATGTGAAGTGGGTGTAACTGGTAGCAGCTTATGGACAAACTCTGAAATAAGAGGTGGTAATGGTTAGAAATATTAAATTTTTTGAATGCTTGTCACATGCATTTTTATGTTTATACAAGTGTATCTTTCAGAACCAAGGCAAGGAGCAGAGCAGAATGCACAAGAACACACGGTCGAAATGGTAAGGCTGATTTTAAAGCGCTCCTAACCTTTTGTGGCATGGAGCATGGTGTATCAACCATGTATGCATTTTACAGAGCACTTCTAATCCATATACTGATGGAGCAACAATTTCCAGTTTCAAACCGAAGAAAAATACTTTTATACTGTCATTAGCCCAGCTGTGTTGTTTCGTGGTGTCGGTTTTGTGTGCACAAAAATCTGCTGTGATCTTTTTTTGGATTCGTAAGCAGGACATGAATATGAACACCTCCTGTGGGTCTGATGTACTGGAGGAGATGATGCAGGCTGAGGAGCAGAAGGAATGTGCAGAGGCTACCGCGGACGAGGGCGGTAACGAGAGAGCCGAACACGTCCCATCATCCCCGAGAGTGCCGATTACGCCAACATTTAGTCAAGCGTACAGTACCTCCGAAACAAATTTTTAGATCTGTATTCGTAAATACCAAATATGATCGGACTTCTCAAGTATAGGACGTGTCCATACTGTCCCAATCTCAATTAGAACACTTTCCCTATTGCAAAGGATTTCAAACTACAGCTAGCTGCCAGTTTAGAAGCAGCTAACATTTATCTACACAGCATTGTGTCTAAAACTTAAGTAGGTTAATATGTAAAGTAATATGTGGTATAATTGTGCTCATTAACCTGGCCTATTTCTTTATATGTATATATATGGATCAATTCTTTTCTTCATCAGGGTAACTGTAATAAAGGTTTGAACACCTGTAAAATGACAGCATAACTGTTACAGTGAAAATAATTGTAGGTAGAATTGATTTATGAGGTAATCTAACATGGCTGTAATTACAGCAACTACAATTAGATTCTCATTATTAGTCCAATGAATGACTTCCATATCACATGTGCAGTAGCAGCCAGAGTCCATCTCAGGGGCAGAAGGAGGGTAGAGAAACCCCATCGTTCGTTTTCTCCATGAACTCTGGACCAAACACTCCTACATTCTCAGGCTTCGACTGCAACTTCGAAGTAGAACCGAGCCAGCATGAGGTTAGGTTTATTAAAAAAAAGGCAAAAGACAAAACAAAAGCAATAGTTAAATGAGTTGCTCGTTATTTTCGTATATTTTCTAGGAATCATCTTTCATGTTCTCCAGCTCTTATTTCAGCAAGGTACGCACTTCAAGTAACGAATGCTTATGTCTACACAAATCCTTTTGTCTTAGGATTCCGAATTTCTACGTTTCATAATATAGGCTTCAATATATATTCTGTAGATTCCAATATCAGTGAGGAATATCTCCATGAAATGTGTGAACATATAAGAGTTACATTAATTAAAGTTCAAACATAAAATGACATCCATAATTCATAAGATTGTCATAAATTGTTTCTTTTTCATGTTTTCATGCTTACTACTTTATTCTCATTAACAACCTTTTCGATTTTTTTTTAATATCTGTTCTAGACGTCTCCTGAATCTAATCTACCAGGTAAGATTGTTTTAAACACATGGCATTTTTTCTTTTATAACATGAACATATGAGATGAATGTTTTCTTCGCTTTAGCAGGATTTCTGTTCGACGAATCAGAGAATCGTACAGAGGAAGACTTTGCGTTTTCTTTTAGCTCTAAAAGCCCTCAGCCCAAGTCGGGTGGGTCAGGAGGGGCTGGAGATGCTTTTCCTTTCTCCTTCAGCTTTGGGAAATTTTAACTCTATTGTAGGGTTTTGCTTTTCGGTAAACAGTGATTTAGTTCATTTTACTTCGAGTTAGATTCTGACATTTTATAGTTTTAATATTATATTTCTAACATTGTCTTTTTTGACTTTGTTCATGGTTAGAGGGTATTTGGTCTGATGTTCTGATACAGTGAATGAATACTAAATATATACAATTCTTCTGCAAAGATTCTGTTTGAGGTCATGAAACACTGAATTACAGCTTAATTACAGTTAATTAAAGTTTGGTGTGTTGTATATGTAATAAATAATATATCAACAAGAGCAGGACTTTATTTAGCTTTATTTATATATATATTGACACATTCAGTTCACATTCGAGTTTCTATTTTTCCATTACTGTATACAGAGGAGTGTTAAAAGCGGAGTGTTTAAAAACCAAACAAACAAAAAATACAGATGGAAAGCCAGTTTTGTTGTCCTTTTGGTGCATGTCTGTCAGGGATCCCCCTGCCACGCCCCCCTCTGTAGCTGTCAGGGATCCCCCTCCCTCTGTAGCTGTCAGGGATTCACCCTGCCACGCCCCCCTCCCGACAGCTGTGGCTCATTAAGGATTAGACTATATAAACTCACGTTCTCGAGTCAGGCTGTCGGTTCTTGAATTGTCATGCTGGTGAATCCCGTGGCTGCTCGACCGCCAGCATTCCCCGCTGGTTCTGTCTCCGAACTCTGTTCTGTATGGATTACTCTTAGCCGTTGGAGTTGTGCTTTCGTTTCCGGATTCTACTTTCGTTTGGATTACTCGTCTCGAGCTAATATCTTGGTTTGTTTCTCTCCGAGGCGGGTGTGAGTGTTTTTTGGTTGAACTATTTCAATAAAGACTATGATTGAATTATTTCCGCGTCATCGGCCTGACAATGTCAACTGTACAATCAGTAAATCTAAATGATTATAAAAGAACAATATCACTTAATAGATATACAGTGCTGGTATGTTCTTTGTAAATGCTCTTAACATGCATATGAATAACTTTACACTTGATTGAATACATCTCACATTATATAGGCACAAAATGACACGTGAAGCTTAGACTGTGGATGCTTGATATTGTAATACAGACCAGTGTGTAAGGCAGTAATGGTTTACTTTTACTACTGTAGTGTTTATAGTTGAAAACACTCACAGTTTTGGCACATCTGTAATCTTTATCATTTTGTCCTGAGTATGATGTCACAGGTTGTATAATATATAACTGCTGTCAATTACAAACTCTTTCTATGGATATAAGTCCTAATTTTAAGGTTCTTCTATGTATTATTTTTTTATTTTTAATTTTATTATTTCATTTTTGTACTTGGTCCCGGTTGTTCTTTAAACATTTTCAGAATTTAAAAGAATGTTCCAAAAGATGCCCACAATGACATTGTCCCGAAGATTTTCGAAAGCAGGCCGAACTAATTAAAATAATACTAATGTTCAAATAGTTTAATGAGTTAAATGAACCTACATTTACCGTAAATGTCTCAGTTTGCATTGTATCAGTCTTATTGACTAACTATTCCCCGGAGCAAATATTTAACAAGGTCAAATTTAGATCTTGTTTTCATGTATTCAATTTTTTATTGTTAATTGTTTTACTGTTCCAGTTAATCGATGCTAAAAATTGATTTTATCTAGAAACTATTAGTGCACCTGAGGAGAACTTTCAGTGGAATGATAAGATTGTTTTGTTAATACAGCCCTTGGATAGTTTTTACACTTTATCAGTAGTATTATTACTCACTTAATACCAAAAAATAAAAATACATTTTTGGCCAAGTGCTAATTTAGACACTGCATTGACAGGAGCGTTTCCAGAAGAGTAATTAACATGTTAATGCTGTAACCAAGGAATCCAGTAATAGCCAAGTATATCTGGTGTATGTCACTGTATTGCATGTGACCGTCTAATACCCAAGATCTTGACTTAAAGAACGAAGGGTCACATGTCTAATCTCTCCTGGGACATACTGATCAAAGCTGGTCTGGTATTTGGCCAACATCTTCAGCAGCAGACGCAGACTCAGCCACCACTGCTCTTTGCTCATTCTGTGCCTGTAATAGCAGCACAAACAAAACAAATATAATATCATGCTCAAAGTAGATCATTCACCGGTGTATAGTTAATGACGGGCTGATAAAGATAAAGTCCGGTCACTCACTCAAAGTCAGTCTGCAGCTTTAGTTCAGCCACAGGGGTGAAAGTGAGCACTTTGCCATTCAGACCCAACACGCACGCCGTGTCCGGGGAGTTAGCAAACACAGAACCTGATCGAAAGATAGAAATCGTTCGCAACTATACAACAAGAGTATAAAATACAGCTTAATAACATTTTCTAGAGTTTCACCTTGTCTGAAGGTGGCAGACATCCTCTCAGTGAGCCACTGCACAGCCCTCACACCCAACTTTGTACCAAAGTTCCTATCAAAGGGTGATGGTGCGCCACCCTTGAAAACCAAAGCATCAGCAAATTCATGCATGTGGGATTAGTTTACTCTTATTGTAGACTATTTAAAGATATGACATGGCAGAAATAATCTACGTGAGATACGTTACGCATCATAATCGAAAGTTTCAGTGTTTAGCCTCGAATTTCTCACATTTTGCCCATGTGACTAAATGAAATCTGAACAACAAAATGTCCCGATGTTTTAGCGTTTCTCCTGTTACTCAGTTAGTGCTGACCTGTTGGAGATGTCCGAGCACGTTGACCCTGCAGTCAAACACTCCTTTTCCTTCAGCAGTGTACAGGTTATGGATGAAATCGGTGCTGTACTGTGGATGGGATTTCTCGTTCCTGTGTCAAAAACAAGTCAGCACTGTGTTCAGCGAATCATATAAGCGTAATGACTCATTTACTGAGTGTCTTAAAGCATATGTGTCAAACTCGCAGCTTTTAAGGCCAAACAGCGCCCGCTGCCTGAAACACTGAAACAGCCTGCAGTGCTTACCACTCCATGAATTCACAGTGTCAAGATTCTTGCCCACGTTCTGCATGTGCCGTTGTACAGCGCATATGGACTCTCAGCTGACGGGCTCAAAGCACCGGTTTAAATCAACCGCTGTGTTGAACGCCATTTTAAGGTCTTTTTTTAAATGTCTTTCTTTGATGTATATTCAGGATTTTTCTTTAAAGGTATTAATCGAGCTTTATGATTAGTATATTAATCACTTAAAAAGTAGTAGACTAGAACTCTAGTACAAAGTGTTTCATGTTACTTTAAAGCAAAAGGAAATGGATACACTCTTCCAAGTGAAGTCTTTCATAATGTGCAGTGAACTGTAGATTTGGCCTCATGGAGACTCGTAGTATATCTGGAATATAGCCTGATAGTATTTCTATACTGTCTACCTCGCTGTATTTCACTGCCCAGACTAGTAAACAGAATGGATTTTTTATTTATTTTTTTAAATAAAAATATACAGTGGTCCCCTGGCTCGCCGAAAATCTGCGAATTTTGGACGCAGCCCCTATAGTACCTTCACCTAGACATTATGTTACTTTAATACAATAATGTGTTTTAAAAAAATCGTTTATGGAAAGTTGCTGCAAATTTTCAGAGCTGCGAATTATCGCTATATTGCCAAAAGTATTGGGTCACCTGACCTTTCCTGCTATATGTGGTTCTTTTCAAAACTGTTACCACAAAGCTGCAGGCACTCAATTGTACAGGACGTCTTTAAATGTGCTATAATACAATTTCCCATTCACTTGAACATGGAAACCCAAATCTGTTCCAGCATGGCAATGCCACTGTGCACAAAGTGAGCTCCTTGAAGATCTGGTTTACATGCTTTGGAGAGGAAGATCTTGAGTGGCCTGCTATAGAGCTCTGATCTCATCCCTACTGAACACCTTTGGGATTTATATGAACGCTGACTGCACCCCAGACCTCCTCACCTCCATCAGTACCTGCCTCTCGTAATACCCTTGTGTCTGATGAACACAAATATCCATAAGCACACTCCAAAATCTAGTGGAACTAGAAGAGTGGAGGGGATTATAAGAGCAAAATGGCACTAAATGTGGAATGCAACACTCAAAAATCACATACCAAACTTATGACCAGGTGACCCAGTACTTTTGGAAATCTAGTGATTATATCTTAGAGTAGGTGACTGATCTAAAAAGTAGAATCAGTCATGCTCTGTCAATACTGTATACAATATTAGAAAAGGAAGATTAATTACCGTTCAAGTCGAAGCTAAATTAACTGTCCAAAATAATAACCTGACAGAGAGAAAATAAACATCAGACTGCCGTCATGTCTCTCCAGTCACTATAGATTATCAAACAGGAAGTGGAGGGTCTTTTGTACATTTATCAGAAATGCATAATGATCCAGTTTTACTTAATTACCGTGCTTTAATAAGCTTGAGATAACCTGGCAACACTTTGAAGGAAGTGTGGATTACACAAAACAGACTACCTTAGCACCAGACCCCTCTGGATGTCCTTCTTCATCTTCTCTGCCAGATGCTCAACATTCATCTATCAAAAAAAAAAAATGTTACAATATAGAAAGAAGTGTAGAGTTCAGTGACCACTTCAGGCCTCGAAATGATTTCACCCCCTGTCTTGAAGATCAGACTTATGCTTCTCTATTTGTGTGGTTTACCCACTGACTATAGCAGGAAAGGTGTTATTTTCTGTCTCACCTTCAGATCGTTAATATTGAAAGGCTCCTCGAATATATACGCAGCATCGGCTCCCACAGCAATGCCGGTAGTGGTTGCCAGGTATCCACAATACCCTCCCATGGTTTCCACCACAAATACTCTCCTCTTTGTTCCTGTAGCTGACTGTTTAATCTTATCACAGCTCTGATGGAGAAAAAAATGCATACACAGTACATACTTTTATAATGGCTGGGATCCATTTAATAGTGTTATGTGTACAGATGTTGCCAAAGATTTGGAGAATGATACAAATATAAAGTTTCACAAAGTCGGATGCTTCAGTGATTTTAGATCCTTTTGTCAAATGTTACTATGGAATACTGAAGTAGAAATACAAGCATTGCTTAAGTGTCAAAGGCTTTTATTGACAATTATATAAGTTTATTGCAGTGAGGACCTTCTTTTTCATGACCTCTGCAATTTGCCCTGGCATGCTGTCAATCAGATTCTGGGCCACATCCTAAGATGTGGGAAATATTCCTGGCTATGGATCCAAATCCGATGTGTTGTTCCCCAAGCCACTTAGTTTTCACTTTTGGTGCTCCGTTTTGCTGGAAAAGGCATTGTTCTTCACTAAACTGTTCTCGGATGGTTGGGAGAAGTTGCTCTTTGAGGGTGTTTTTGTACCATTATTTATTCATGCCTGTGTTCTATTGCAAAATTGTAAGTGAGCCCAATCCCTTGGCTGAGAAGCAACTCTACACATGAATGGTCTCAGGATGCTTTACTGTTAGCATGAAACAGGAATGATAGTAGTGCTCACCTGTTCTACTCTGCACAAGCTTTTTCCCCGATGCCCCAAATAATTGTAAAGGGGATTCATCAGAGAAAATCAGTCTGCCCCTGATGTTTTTCCTGGAGAGAGTGGTTTCTTTGATGCTCTTCTTGAAACCAGGCCATCCCCCAACAGTCTTTGCCTCACTCTGCAACTTTCTTGTTCGCCCTGAAGCCTTCCTCACAACAATTGAACCTCGCTCCTTGAAGTTCTCGATGATCCGATAAATGGTTGATTTTGGTGCGATTTTACAAGCAGCAATATCCCGACCTGTGAATCCTTTTTTTTTTTTTTTTTTTTTTTTTTTTTTGGCAAAACAATGATGACTGCACCTGTTCCCTTGCAGGTAACCACGGTTAACAAAGGAAGTATAATAATTTCAAGCACCGCCCTCCTTTTAAGGCTTCCAGTCTGTTATTCAAACTCAATCAGCATGACATATTGATCTCCAGTCTTGTCCTATCAGCACTCCCACCTGTGTTTTTTTAAGAGAATCACTATATGGTCCTTTTGAGACGGGGCTGAAATGCAGTGGTAATGGTTTTTCTGGGATTAAGTTTCATTTTCATGGCAAGAGGGACAATTAATTGCAATTGGTCCGATTACATAACATTCTGGAGAATAAGCAAATCGGCATCATAAAAACAGACTTTGTGAAAAATGATTATTTGGTGTCATTCTCAATTCTTTTGGCCATGTCCATATTGATGTTAGGTGCGACATCCAGCTTTTATTAATCCCGAAAGAATTTCCATCTTATCTCGTTTTATCTTAGACCGTACCCATTTCTGTCTAACGTTCTAGTGTGAGCCCATCTAAATAAATAACTAATTGAACTCGCCTCCATAGCTGCGTTGACGGCAGTATCGGCCCCCAGACTGAATTCAGTACCAGGGACGTTGTTGCTGATGGTGGCAGGAATAATGCACATGGGAATACACAGCTCATTATAGTGACCCCTGGCAACATACAGCTGCAGAATCCCTTCATAGGCCTAAACAAAAAGATACAAACAATCCACTAGGGTTAAATGGTTTACGTGCAAGTATATAAATAACCAAGAAGAGTATCTTGCCACTTACCTCAAAACCACCAATTACTAGCAGTGACTGAATGCTGTACTTTGCAATACTTTCAACCAATTTTTCCATGCAGGTATTGGGCAGGGTTCTGGAAGGAAAACATTTAAAATACTGTCATGGCTGGAATATCAGATGGATAATAATAATAATAATAATAATAATAATAATAATAATAATAATAAT
>JAAIIK010000129.1:1804876-1828519 GCA_014706435.1 Silurus glanis | reverse complement strand
CAAAAAAAAAGTCAAATGTACAAGCAACAAATAACAAGCACATTTATGCATTTTTGTCAAAACAGTCCTGCGCCTATAATAATGCTGATTTAATTTCATGTTGACTTTGTTTCTGTCGAGGTAACTTTTTTTCTTTCATCTTTACAGAACTACCAATGACGTTCTCCGAGGATGGTTCAACATAAACAGCCTACAGATCCATTAGATTGCTGTGGAAGGTTAAACTCGAGAACTATGAGGATGGATGTCGAAAGGCTTAGAGCTGGCACATATTTACACTCAAGTCTAAATCAGTGAACTGCAAATAACCTCACCAATGATCGAACGATAATGAATGGACATTCAGTGTCACCCAGATGAAGATGGCTTTCCTTTTAAGGTTGGTTCCTTTCAACCTTAAGGGGTTTGTTCTTGCCTTTACTGCAATTGGCTCGCTTATTAGGGATCAACTTATAGGGACTAATTTATGACTAAAATGTATATGCGTAATATATTTATTTCAAGCTTCTTCAGATTCCGGAGATCATGCCCTTGATAATAATCTGGGCTCTATCATTGCAACTGGTGTTTATGTGATGATGAAAGAATACTGAGGAGTGATGCTGAGTGCACAGTAAAGTACATGACTGACTGCACGTATGAGATGGACACGCCCTCGTTTCCCTCTCACACACACACACACGCACGCACGCTTCAACCCTGGACACTATGTCCAGCCAGTTTATACGTGTTTCCAGTGTTTAAAGTGCATACAGCAGGACTAAGTAGCGTGTAAGAGAACTCGAGATGCATTGTAGAAATCAGTGTATTTGTTTTTGGCGATATGCCTCTGTGTTACAGATGTTTTTCCTCTGGCTTTCCGGTCGGGTGTCAAAATAGTAAACACGTCGCACAGTTTAGGACACAGAAATGGCGCATTTAAACTAGAATAAATGGGAAATAAACGAGGTTTGAAGCGTTAGATTTCTCTCCACGTGTATACACTTTTATATGCGCATGCGCGCGTGTTTATCTGATATGTGCGCGTGTATGAAGCTGTAGGACACGTAAAACGTGCACATCTGTTACACAGTAGTAAATGATACTCGTGTGTGTGTGTGTGTGTGTGTGTGTGTGTGTGTGTTATACCTTGAGCATCTCCTCCACTGGTCAGCACGGCTAAGGCTTTTCCAGCCCCCGTCATCCGGAGCTTCTCCAAACTCTTAGAACTCATTTTAAATCCCAAGGAAACACGGAAACAAACAAACTGACCCTCAGTGAAAAGGTTTAGGACCCTCACTGACACACACACACACTAACACACACCTCGGGAATTCTTTGCGTTGAGTAAACAGGCAGTAAATGACCTTTCGCAGATTAAAAAAAAAAAGCTGCGCGTATTTGGTAGCCCCGCCCCCTATGGGCGTGTCCGGGCGCCATTGCTTTGCCGTTTGCTCAGGAATTTCCTGCACAAGTGTTGCAAGCATAAAAAACACGGAACTGTGCAGGATCTACGTCCATTGATGTGGAGATTGTTTTTGTGTTCACTGATATGGATTTTGAGCTCATTTTGAGTTGAAACAAAATATTTATCCTAAAAACTTCAAATATTCTGCACCAGGGATGGGCAGTATTAATGATGCATGTACTGTATTTTAAATATACAATAGGATTTTGTCATTTGCATTTGACAGCTTTGATGAAAATGGCTTCATATTTTGGATCCAAATACTTGTGTTTGGTAAAATTCTTACTAAGAAGGCTACATGATGACATCATAAAAATGCTGCCTCTGATTGGTGCCTACTCAGTAGTTTACCCAGACTTGCTGAGATCAGAACAGAAAATTGATCCATATAGACCAGGGGTCACAAACGTGGTTCTAAAAATAGCTGTTTCCTACTTTGTTAAATCATTGTTGATAATTATTATGAGAAATCATTTACATGATCAGTGTCTTCACATAAATGAATATCATTAATTATTAATAATAACATATAACAAAAGGTAAATGGAGCAAATGCGTTATTTCAGATCAAACTGAAAACTGTGTGCATCAAACTGGTATCCCTTCACATTAATCGGTACCCAAGAAGTAGCTCTCAGTTTCAAAAAGGTTGGTGACCCCTGATATAGACGATGGTTGATAAATAAATACTTGATTGCTGAATATTGTACACTAATTGAAGTAGGATCATGATTTTGCATACCGAATGGCTGTCTGATACATAATGTATATATGATTAACAATCAAACGATTAACTAGTTGGTATGAATGCAGGTGCCATCAGTCGTCGTCTTACGAATGACTTGTTTGTCATCGAGTCGTTGTCGCTGATGCAAAGTAGCCCTTCGTTACCAAACGGCAAGTAACCAAATTAGAATACAATTATGAGTCATTCGCAAACTGTTAAACATTAAACTGTTGGTTACTTTAAAACTGACCTTCATCTGGGAGATCACGGGGAAACGTATTTGAATATTTGAGCTGTTCAGTGGTTGCATTTGTCAGATTTATTGCAGGACTCAGGCAGAGAAAAGCAGCTGCTATCAAGCACTGTTTACTTAATCAACTGAGTCAGTGTAAAGGTGAAAGAACAGATTGAATTGATGGACGTTTTGTGAAGAAATTTCATGTCCCTTTGTATATAATACAAAAAATACAATTGTTTATTTTGATACATGGTGTGGCCGGTGTAGTTTGTAGTTTATTTTGATACACTTAAAGTTAAGGTATTTGGCATTTTATTTGAAAATACATTTTGATGCATCTTTACCCAACCCCCTTTCTGCACCATTTCTTTTTCCCTGAGTAAATGTAAAATGGGTTTGATATTGATCGTGTTATCTAATCATATTATCCCTATGCAGGGTGTCCAACCTCTTGTTGATAAATCTGATGAATTTAATTTGAATTTTAAATTTAAATTTGCAAATACTAAGACAAACTGTAAAAAAAAATCCACATATCCCTTTTTACAAATGTATTCATTTTTTCAGTCGAGTCCTTTTGAGTATGATGCAATAAAGCTTTGCACACTTGGATTGGGGGATTTTCTGCCATTCTTCATGGCAAATCCTCTCAAGATGGGTCAGGTTTAATGGGGACCGTCATTGGACGGATACTTTCAGGTCTCTTCAGTTATGTCAGGGGTCTGGGGTCAGGACTCTGTCTGGGCCACTCTTTCTGTGTTCTTAGGATTGTTGTGAACCTTTGGCCGAGACTGAGGTCCTGAGCACTGTGGAAAAACACCCCCACAGCATGATGCTGCCCCCACCATGCTTCACTTTTTGGATGGCTTTAGGCAGGTAATTGAGCAACGCCTGATTTCCTCCAGACATTTGGTTTAGAATTGAGGCTAAACAGTTCAATCTGGTTTCATCAGATCAGAGAATCTTGTTCCACGCAGTCTGAGAGTACTTCAGGTGCCTGTTCGCAAACACGAAGTGGGCTTCCTTGGTTTTTACCTCGACGAGAGGCTTCTGTCTAGCCACTCTGCCATGAAGCCCAGATTGATGAAGAGCTGAATTGCTGGTTGTCCTTCTGGAACTTTGTCCAATCTCTAAATAGGATCTCTAGAGCTCAGTCAAAGTGACCACAATGTTCTTGGTCACCTCTCTTACTAAGGCCTTTTCTCCTCAATTATACAGTTGTTCTCTCGGGAATCATTAGTGCAGCAGCAAATTTTTTTTCGTAGCCTTCCCCAGACCTGTGTCTTGCAACAATCCTGTCACTGAACTCTGCAGCAGTGCCTTCCGCTTGCTTTTTGCTCTGAGATCCATTGTCAGCTGTGAGGCCTTCTTTAGAGAGCTGTGATCCTTTCCAAATTTTGTCCAATCAATACACTTTTCACAGGTAAACGCTTATCAAGTTATAGTAACGTCTCAGCAATGATCAAGAGAAATGGGAGGCACCTGAACTCATTTTCTAGTGTTGTTGCAAATGGTCGAATACTTATGTACATGAGAATTATATATATATTTTTTTACATACATTTCTAGAATTCTGTTTTCATTTCCTCATGGTGGAGTAGAGTGTAGATTAATAATAACAATAACAAATAAATAAAAGTAATTTAATGATTGAGTCAGGTTACAAAATTGCAAAAATTGGAGGGGGTTTAAATACTTTCCGAAAGCACTGTATATATTGTTAGACTTAAATTTGGATATACTTTTGGTTGGTACACACACACACACACACACACACACACTCATATATATATATATATATATATATATCCTGCAAATAGTTAAAATTTTGCTCACTTATGAACCCTTCCATCAAATACTGTAAATATTGCTTTTGTTAGTTATAGTAAAACTATAGAATCAGCATAGAATCACTGCAAGCCAGGTATTATCTGAGCCTGACTGACACCAATCCGATGAAATAAGAATGACTGAAATCAATTTATTATTGATTTATCCTTAAATCAGTAACTGTATTACAATGATCGGGGCTGTGTAGAATTATCGGAAAATTATAGATTAGGAACTGGGAGATTAGGAAAACTGGACACGAGGTAGCTGTCTGAGGGCAGCAGCATCTTTTAAACCTATTTTGCATGCAAAAAGAGCTTTAGATTCTAACCTTATATGTGCAAAGTTCACAAACAAGATAGCAGTATTGATTAAAGTGGCCAGTAATAATGCAGAGTGGTAGGTAATGGCGTCAACTGTTCCTACGCACACACCCCCACACACCTCCATGTCACTGCTATGCTGAGAATGATCTACCAGGCAAATGAGATCTCGACTGTAGTTGTTTTATAATGGCATTTATTCATTAACTTAATGCTGAAGTGCATTTATAGGGTGCAAAAAAAGTCGTCAAGAGAGGTAATGATTTAATCAGAGAGACAGGGTTTCAAATTCTCAGGTCTTTTTTGCATGTTCACCTCATATCCTTGGGCGTTTTCTTCTGCGTTCTCTGGTTTGTCAACTCCAAATCAACTAAGCATGAGCGCATGAGCTCCTTCAGTTGCCTTTACCCCATTAAGTTTGTGTTCTGGAACAATTGCAACTCCGACTCGACCATCAAATGCCACATAAATATAATATACATTAATGATGTAATTAGAGAATGCACGGAATGAGAGCGATATTAAATCATCCCAGGTATAGTGTAATAAATCCTTCAAATCCCTTGCTTTCAAAAACAAATTATAAAGCACATCATTTCATAACTGCACTGAGGCTCATAGGGGGTTAAAACACTCAAGTGCATGCTGCTAAGGAAACTCCTGTCCACAGAGAACAGCCTGTAGTCAATATTTGATCAGAACAATAAAGCTTATGCACTTTGCTCAGGAGACATTACAGTAAACTCCGTATCAGTATTGTCTAAAGGTCTTCTGTATTCCTCAGTGCAAACACTACATAATTTAAAAGAATCTCTATAGAGGCTCTGTGCGCACACACACACACACACACACAAAAAATAAATAAAACATCAGTTTGATACAGTACATCAGCGTTTTATTCCATGCAGTTGTTTGCTTTGATTTTATTCCTTCCTGCTCCCACTGCACTGTACACAGGCTAATACAGGAAAACTGGCAGGGTTGGTTGATCGGAACGCTATTCGCGATAGGGAAAGGGACAGCAGGATACGAGTAAGAAACGTACTGGAGGGAAAGAAAAATAGTTTTAACAGGTCCTGCAGAAAAATAGTTTATACCAAAATAACCGTTTATGTTTTAGTCGAGATCGAAATGAGAGAACTAGAGGAAAATGGGAAAAGAAACTGAGAGAACCAGGAATGTGATACAGTGAGATTTGTTTGTAAAGTTGGTTAAAAAAAAAAAAAAAAAAAGCAAAAAATACAAAAAAAACTTAATAGTACGGTTTCATCCTGATATAAATACTGAGAGCATTCAGACTTTATCTGTCACATTAAGAAATGCAAACACTAAATAGAACCTTTTTTTTTAAACTATTTTAGATCCGTTCTTTTGCTCGGACGGCTTACAGGTATATTAAGAAACTCCTTTTGTTAACAGGTAGCTCTTTAGCACAACGAAAAGCTAATTGACTGAACGAACAGAGATGAGCAAAATGCCCAAACGGAAAAACGGTTACCCAGTTATCGATCATGATACGAGGTTTGCATCTGCTAGTTAAACAGGACTGATGCTGCTCGAACTTGTCTAGACGTCAGCGTCTGGGCTGACGAACACCACTGGATAATGGAGATTGAATATTGCAAGTAAGTCCTCGTCCGAGGTGTTAAACCTACAGTTAAAAACCGGGTGTAAGTGATTCCATTATCCCCATAAGAAGAGACTGGATTTTAGTCCAAAAAAATACTGAAACTGACCGAAACATGATTTCAGCTGTTCAGCAGCTCTAGTTTTAACGAAGTTCTTCACACAGAAAAAGACTGAACACTCTCTTTCCAGAAATACTTCACAAATCATTGATGTGAGGGGGAAAAAAAAAAAAAAAAAAAACTGATTAGGAAAACTAACTAACATGATTCTAAACTGGCTAGAAATCCAAAATAAATTAATGCAAAGACCATGTAGGCCAGCTACAAAAAGAAAAGGAAAGAAATTTAAATTACATTAAATGAACACAACGAATCGTTTGAACTATACAGAAAACATTATAGTGCTGCAGATAGAAAGACAATATTGTACATTACTCTCAATACCTGTCTGATTTCTGGGTGGGTGGGGGAGGGGGGGTGTTGGAGATATCACAGAAGCTTTTAAAAAAGGACGTAAACAAGAGAAATGAGGTTGGTGTGTGTCTGTAAGTTGTCCTGGTTTACTGGGTACAAGACGAGTCCTTTCACCCCCCCCCCCCCCACGATCAGACTGCAATCGGTCGAGAATACAAACTGGAAATCAGATTCATCTCGGACAGGATTGAGTAAACCGGGTCAAGGTCCTTCTCGCTTTGTTCGTTTGCTGAAAACTCGTTTTTTGGGTGTAAGACTTCGATGTGCAAACAAACCCTGTTGAATCAGGAAAATGAAATGAACACTCTCTCTCACTCAATCTCTCAACAGCTAACAGTCAAGTCTAACCTGACTTAATCCATTTTAAGTTCCACTGTTCAGCCGTCTTGTCTAAACTATTACACAAACACGCACACCGAAAACACACACGGGTATCTTAAAAAGATAAAAGATGCAGCGTCCCTCGTTTTGCGAACCTAAAAAAAAAAACAGTTGATGGTAGTAGGGAATCTGAACGACTACTGCTTATCCTAATAAAAACATACTCCTGGAATTAAAAGCAAAATGTTGCCTGCGTGTCCAATCACAGCAACACAACACAGATCTGTCTCCCTCTAGTGGAGGGCCATTGAAAGTACGCTCAAGAAAAGAGTTGCACTGCGCATTGAACTTAACCTGAGCATCAAATCGTCAAGAACGCAGGAGGCGATTCAGAGAAACACAAAAATCTCGAAAAAACTAAAGATTAAATAATAAAAAAAAAGGTTAAAATGCACCTTTTCCTACATCTAGCTTATGTCACTACAACATGCCAGTGTGGCTGTCCAGCCAGCTAGACAGTCCTCCTGAGTGAGATTCTCCTAAGCCTGAGTGGAACTTTCTCGTTATTGCTGAACCTTTAGAGCGTGTCTAAAGGCCTTCGCCTCACACTAGACATTCGGTCTCACGGTGAACCGGAAATAGAATGAATTGCGCCAAGTCCTGAGGGATTTTAAGGGGCTGCTGCATCTTCGCATCATGAATCATTACATTTACCAATAACCTCGAATGGGGAATGAGACTGAGATGAGATTAAAGAATAGAAGGACGGGAAGGACTTTTTTTTTTTTTTTTCTTTTTTCGGAGAAACCTGGGCGTAGACGCAGATCCGCACGCGAACAGGAACGCGTTCTCGTCGTCTTCGCAGTCTCGCGTCCGAGTTTAAGCCTGAGGTGAGAGGAAAGCTGGCCTGCTTTGCTCCAGCTTCAACAATGATCGGAGGGATTTCTCACACAAATTCTGTTGTGCGTCGTTTTTGGAAAAGCGAGTTGGTGTTCCACTGGAAACTCGGTCGGATCCGGCATGCCGAGCCTCTGTGTGTGTGGTGTCAGAAATAAGAGATGTAGAGATGAAGGGGAGAATAAAAAAACAAAACAAAAATATCCACCCAAAAAAAAACACCACAAAAACAAAAAACAACAACAACAAGAGAGAACGGATAGGTGCTGTTCATGCTGGTGTTCAAACCCGAAGTGACCCTGATATTCCAGGGCATCAATTTTATAAACTCAAGCTTTAACCGGGAATCTAGCGAGTCTCGCAGATCTGGCTGCTTGCGTTTCTATTAAAGGGTCCCGTGTCGAACCAGAGTGCTCTGTAAATCAGAAGTGATCTTTACGCTCTCCACCACCAACGCCTCTTCTTTCTCGCGCACGCGTTCGCTTTTGTCCTTTTTTTGTTCTAGGCTAGAATTGAAAAGACTTCCTGAATACGTTTTTTTTTTTCTGTCGTTTTCTTCACCTTGAATGCAGAAAAATAAATTATGAATGTTACACTAGCTACATTGTCAGTCCAGAGTTGCCTGAGCTTACTCGGATGGGTGGGGCTTGAGATAGAGGGCGGGGACTGAATGAACAAAGGGGCGTGGTCTTTTCCAGCGGGCCCCGGTTATTGCGGCGATTTATTCCCCTCCCCTCACCAAGAAGAGGGAGCACACGGTGGCTTGTTCCTGATGGTGGTGTCGGAGCATTCGGCTTCCGAGGAATCGCAGTCGGAATTGCCGAAGTGCAGTGGATTCTGAGGGGGAAACGGGTGCACAGACACAGAGAGAGACAGAATTTGAAATGACGTGAAAACAAACGTCTGCCTCAGAATTTCCGTCTAGACAAAGCCTGCTATGATGTGGCATCTGCTAGAAAATCATAATGAGCAGATATTTACTTTGTTTCCATGCATAATTTTCTAAGATCATTTCCCCATATAACAGCTGTCATATACAAAGCTTATATCTCTATTTATATCATTTGGCATGCAGATGGACCCAGCACAGCAATAAAAAAAAAAAATTCTAGTTATAGTAAACAACTGCTAAGAAATAACACATTCAAGCATCTTATTCATCAATCATCAGCATTTGGGGTTTATACTAGTGACTAGTGAACTATTGAATTTGTGATTCTGATTGGCCAGAAGGTGTTGAATAATTGTGCCCTGACTGCAGTTCTGGCTACTAGACAAATCCCAGGTTTATTTGAATTAATCGGTGCTCATTTTGGTTTGATAGTTGATGCTCTTCCGGACAAATTGGTTTTCTTAATGAAAGGGGAATTTGGGGAGCAGTTGAGGGTTAAGGTCCTTGCTCAAGGGCACGACAGTGGCGACATGATGGATGTGGAATACAACACTTTTACTGCTGTTACTTTGAGGAGGTCCACATTGTGCACAAACAATGGGTTCATTCTTTTCCTACTACAGTATGTCAGTCCTGAATTAATCCCTACTTAAATGACTTTTCTAACACCGCACGCTACAACAAATTAGTGCGCATTCAGGTACAAACCTATTCGCATTAGTGCAGTTTCGCTTTATATACAGTATTTCTAGATCCTCCGTTTTCCATGCCACATATGAACGCTGCATTACGCTGAAACGGTGATGCTCACCTCGTAACTGTGTTCGTCAGCACACAGCTTGCCCAGGGAGATCTGAGTCTTGACCCTGCGCACAGCACACTCTTTATCGGAGAGGCCGTCGGACTGCGTGGAGATGTCGATGGGGATCTCCGGTGTGTGGGAAAGCAGCTCGTCCAGCTGCTCGTCCTGACTGGCGCTCAGTGCCTCCAGAGGTCCGCTGTGCGAGTGCTCGCTCGTGTTTCCCTCCTCGCCGTCCGACACGGACAGGTTCTCCGAGCTGAACGTAGAGTACGACTGAAAGCTGCTCATGCAGCGGTGAGGCCTGGAGACGACACGCATCGCTTGGAATTGTACACGCGATCATAGTCTTATTTGAAAAACCATTTTAATATTTGTACACTACATTATCTATTGCGTATTAATATACTGTACGGGTTTGATCATAAGAAATTAATCAGCATTCCTAATGTAGCCTGGAAAAAATAAATAAATAAATTAAAATCAGCGCTCACAAAAGAGCATACTGATTATCAATTATTCATAAATGGAGAGCAAACAGTCAGTCACCTCTGTCTCCGTGGAAACTCCACTTCACTGTCAACCTCTCCCTCCTCTTCCTCAGATGAGTCATCCCCAGCCTGATTTAAAAAAAAAAAAAAAAAAAAGAAAAGAAAAGAAAAAAAAAAGGCTGTTAGCTCACTCTTGCACCCACCCACCCACCCACCCACCCACACACACACACACACACACACACACACACAGGATGGAAACAGTAACAGTAATGGCTGCAAGAAACAATTCAGCTAGAATAACAAATACAGGAGTGCAGATTCAGCAAATTCAGGCCTTATTATTATATATGGGCTTTAATTTCAATACACTGCCAGAACCCTTGCTACTAAAGTTTTTTTTAAATAAGAAGCTTGTGATGCTATTTTGAATATCCAGCCAACACGCTATTGGGTGCTAGGGGCTGCTTATCACTGCCAGAATCTGATTTTTTGTCGTGTGTGTGCAAACAATATTGCTTATTAGTTTATTGTATTTTCAAAATGTAAACTTATTAAATAAAAACACAGAATTAATAAATAAAAACAGGCTTTGGATCCTTTTAGAAAGCTTAGCTTGGCTTTTTTTTTTTCCTGATTATTTATAAGTGTTTGTTTTTACATTTATATCAGGAAAGCTGTAATTATCTAAAAATGCTCCTTTCTGACCGTATGGTACACTATATATGGCCGCCTGACCAGCAGGTTCTTTTCCAAAACCATTGCCACAATGTTCAATGTGCATAATTGATTTTAATGTCTTAGTTCGAGTAAAGAGAATCTGTGAAGTCAGACAAAGAGGCTCAAACCTATTTCTACATGACAGTGCTTTTGTACACAATGTGAGATCCATGAAGAAACGGTTTGCCAAGGTTAGAGTAGAAGAACATGAGTGTCCTGCAAAGAGCCCTGACCTCGACCACATCGAACACCTTTGGGATGAAGTGCAATGCCGACTGCACCCCAGACCACAGTTATACTCTAAACCGGGTGGATAGCCTTCCCAGAAGAGTGGAGGTTAAGAGCACATGTGACCTAAATATGGAATCAAATGTCCAAATGGTTAGGTGTCCACAAACCTTCGGCCACACCATCAGCATGAAAATGTATAGAAATCAACACGTACCCGAAAGCCTTCCATATTTCTGTTGACTCACCTTGCTGAGGGCTTTGAGGCTGCGTGGGAGGCTGTTCTGTGGAGAGCTGCCTTGTTCTGGCTGTTGCTGACCCTCCACACCCTCAGGACCCTCACGTGTGCTGACCAGAGAGCAGTCGGGCAACATGTCGTTGCACCGCAAGCACCCAGGCAGTGGGTGACCCTGGCAGCAGGGGCAGAGCGTGGCAGGTCCACTAGCCACGTGTTGGCGTGCGTCAGCCTCCAAAGTGGTGTTGATGAGGTCGGGGCTGGAGCGCTGGAGGTGCTCCGTGTGAGGGCTGCGTAGTGCGGCAGCAGGGCCGAAGTAGCGCAGTTCGTTGGCGCATGAAGCTGCTACGATGTCTCGTCTCTGCAGAGGGAGCAGAGGGCTATCGGGGGGTAGATGATGAGCGTGGTGATGATTATGGTGATTATTATGGTATTGCTGAGGCTGCAGAGGTTGCTGTTCCTCAGCCATGTTGACGTTAGGCTTCAGGACCCCGGGAAACTCGTTGTGGCTGCCCTTGCTGTTGGTGCGACGGTGCCGCGGTTTGCTGCGGTAGCGTGCTTTCCCGGGAGGAGTGGACACTCTCGGGCTGCCTGAGAGAGGAGAGGACACCGGGAAAGCCTCCACACTGGAGATTCCATCGGAGCGCAGCAGATCAGGCCTACAGAGAGGGCACACAATAGAGTAGTTCTACATTAAAACCTTAAATAAGTAAACATGGCATTCTAACCATTCAGTGTACAGTTTGTATAGAAGTGACAGTTTCACCAAAGGGGCAGGGGCAGGTGTTTGGGAAAGCAAAGGCATGTCAGTCTTTCTTTCTTTTTTTTTTTTTTTTAAAATCCTAATTGCAATTCACCTCAGAAACAGCAGATGGCTCTACAAATGCACCCAGTTTTGAAGCGGCGCGTGCAGAAAGCCATTTTCCAATCGGACATAAAACAAATACACTGCATAATAAGCTACCTTTTGGGAGTCTGTGTGCCAGGTTTGTGGTTCACGCTGCCTTTCTTCCTGATGAGTTTCTCAACAGCGTTGGGTCGGACGATGGGTCGCACCACGTGGCGTTTGTACGTGCCGGGGTACTTTTTCTCCACAGCTTGCTCCCTCCTGCTCGAAAACCACAGCACGGTGGTTATTATAATAACATTTGCAAACACTACTGCTTCGGCTTTTTCAAAATGTAAACGCAGCTAAAGATAAAACAAAAGAATTCGCTTGACAGCATCGTAAACTTTGCGCTGTACTCTATTCATAAAATCTGAAAGCTGTGACAGGAGGTTCGATTTGAGGTAAGAATAGCATAGCAAAGCTAACAGTCGGTGCAGAAAAGCTAACAAAAAAAAATAAGTAAACTAAAAATAATAAACTGTTCCTATTAAAGGTAAGTATGGATTGAGGCTAAGCTAAGGTTGATATGTAAGCAGATTAAATTAAATGAGAACTGCACTGAGACAGTCCAGGCCCCACTTGAGATTTATGCGCTTACATTAAATCTCCCAGTCATTAAACCTGAAATGAAACACGCACGTAGCAAGAAAGTAAAGCCCAAGAGGCTGAATCTGCTATTTTTCTGTTCTTTCCCCAAGCGATTAAAAGTGTATAAGATTAATCTGGAATGTGGAAAACATTTTCTGAAGACTGCAACAGTAGGTCCATTATGTCATGTTTGTGGGGTAACGTGGAATTATTATTTTTTTTTTTTCATGGAATCTTTTTCTCCCTATGAAGTTTGTTCGTTTGTCACAGCTCGATCATTCATCGACACAAGTGAGTCTGTTCGAGACTCTCAAAATGACAAATTCACATCAATTCACATTCAAAATTAGGAAAATGCGATGCTCGAAGGTTTTCACTTTGTCAAGTTTGTATATAGTTTGTGAAAACCGGAGACCGTGAATAATTCAGACATTAACAAAATATACGCTTTAAAAGCACTTTGTGTCTTTAAACACAGTCTGACATAAAAAAAAAATTAAATAAAAATAAATCGGCGAGCTTTCGATTGAACTTCTGTGCACCAGTGCTGATCTCTAATTGCTATGCTCCGGTTATAGATCTGATCTCGGGTGCTGCTGATGCGACGGATTTCATGCAGCGAGATGTCGAGTTGCTGAAGTGTGCTTACTTCATGAGCTCTTTCTCTCGCACTTCTAGCTGCAGCATGATCGCGCTCAGCTCCATGTACAGGTTGTTCGCCCTCTCCAACTTCTTCTCATAATGCTCTCGAATGTCCAGTGCATGCCTATGGAAAAGTGAAGAAGAAATTGCAGGAGTTGGAGAGAGTCTTGGAAATGTGGCACTTTATGCCATTATATCTGACATTTTGCAGTATCGGGGGTCTTCTGCTGACCTGAGCTCGTCTCTTCTGCGCCGTATAAGTTCCTCGTCCAGGCGGTGGATGCAGGTTCCTTCACTTTTTATCTTCTCGAAATGCTTCTTTACTTCCTCTCTCCACCCCGCCTGCAAAAAAGCCATCCAGATACATGCAGGTTTCTGTTGAGCAACCAGTCCACTAAATTAGATCAAAGAGACCCTTGGAACCAAAAGGAAACTCGCACAGACTTGATTAGAAGCTCGAAAAATCTGCATCCTGAGATTAGGATTCGTTACGCTGGCGCTGTGAGGCAGCTCTACCTGCTGTGCCGGTACATCGTTTTACACGTCAAACTCTGTTAATATTCATAAAAGGCAAACCTGAGATTTAAAGTACGTCTCCTGGGGGGCTCCAAGTACATCTGCAGAGGCGATGTCCAGGTGCAGAAGGATCTGTCGGAACGATGGCCTGTTTCTGGGTTTACCCTGCCTGTTGACAGAAAGTGAGACTGATAAGCATACCGTTTCTCTTTCGACCGGTTTAATATCCATCCGATTTGCAACACGCGAATAATGGAAGCGGGTACGAGAAAAGCCGTGGCTAATTTGTTGCCTCGTTTCGAATCTCCTGTAAGACGGTAATATCATGCAGAAGTGCTCTGTATTAACGGATTTTTACATTGATTTTTTTTTTCTTCAAGGTTTCTGTGTTTTCCAACGCAAAATGAATCAAGTCAGGCAAATAAGAATTTCCCACTGCAAATGTTTTTGCAATCTCTCGGATAAATCAGTTTTGTTAGCCTCCTTTACTGCACGGTAAACGAGTTCCCATTAACAGCTTTAACATGCAAATTCAACAACTCCAGACCTCTCATCTCTGTAATCGGTTAATGGATTGAGAAATACACAGGCCACACCTACAATTAAAACGATGTTGGTATGGTAAAAAAGAGGAAAATGTTTCCAAAATTCTTAAGGCACTGCATAATGAATTTACCCAAGAAAAGAGTGGGGGGGAAAAAAAGAAAAAAAAAAAAAGAAGAAGAAGAAAAAGAAATAAATAAAAAGGAAGATGGGGTGGGATGTGGGCGGGTTTTGCGGTCACCATGTCTGCTTCATTAGGATTTTGAAGCCGTCAGGGCATGTCGAGGGCACGGGAAGGTGCAGACTGTTACTCCCTACGCCCCAGATAATGGCAGAGGAGTCCACATCTTTATAGGGGATCTCTCCGGTCAGAAGCTCCCATAACACCACACCAAATGACCTAAAGAGTAAAACAGAAAACATTTACACCTACATTCCAAGAATTTGTGATCTAACAGTACATAAAACTATCCAAAAATAAATAAATAAATAAATCCATTCACTTACCAGATGTCTACTTTCTCAGATACAGGCTCATTCCGGATCACCTCTGGAGCCATCCAGGCCACCGTACCAGCGAACGACATCTTCGTGCTCTTGTCACTCAGCTCTTTGGATGTTCCGAAGTCGGAGATCTTCACATCATCGTTGTGTGTGACTAACACGCTAAAGAGAAGGCAAATAAAAAAAAGAAAAAAAAAGAATGATTTGATCATATTTATCCTTTAGCATCTAAATGGCAAGGTCAAACTCTACTGACGTTTACTGTTCATTAATAAATGCTGTTTGTATTTATTAACTTTCGGATCACAAGCTCCGGAGGTTTGATTTGACCGACAAGCTTAAATCTTCATAGATTTCACACGAGCGTGGCTTTGATAAAAAGATCGCTTTCGACTATTTCTGTTTTCATACATTCAGTGGATTGGATTCAAAATCAATACAAGAGACTGCAAGTATTAAAAGAATACTGCCATTAAGACTCGGAGGAGTCACATCACCATGCATATTCATACACAACTATCAAACTATGGACTTCTCAGAACTATTCGACATTTCATGTTAAGACTATTGGATGTTCCTAAAAGCTTACTTTGGTGACTTGAGGTCTCTGTGGATGATCTTGTGGAGATGTAGATAGTTCATTCCGCTGGCGATGCCCGATGCCCAGTCCACTAGGAGACGGGGAGTTACCCTCCTCCCTTCCCTGAGTACCTCATATAGCTGCCCCTGAGCACAATACTCCATGATGATGCAGTAACACGGTGCCTGCGTGCACACACCCCTACAGAAAAAAAAATAATGAATCCAAATCAGTACATGTAAATCAGCAAAAAAAAAGAAAAAAAAAAAAAAAAACGCTTTGGAAACATGTGATACTCATTCGTGGGTCGTACTTGAAGCCGATGATGTTGGGGTGCTTGAGTTTGCGGAGGTGTTTGATATCGGTCTCTTTTTGCTCTCGGACCTTCTTGATGGCCACTTCTTCGGAATGGAACTTTCCCAGGAAGACGGCGCCCTGCGCTCCGCTTCCCAACCACTGCAGCTCAGAGATCTCCTCGAATGGAACTTCCCAGATATCTATAAACCAATCAACAAACCGTGTTAAAAAAATCGACAGACGGAAATAACGAAATCCGCCACAGCTGATTTCATCGTATCGGAACAGAAAGCAGAAAAAAAAAAAAAAAAACGGAAAAAGGTCAAGAGCGAGGCTTTTCGATGAAATGTCCTAGGCAGGGTTTATCCGATTTATAGGGTGTATAAAAATGTACATGAATGAATGAATCAACCAGGGAAAAGCGTACAGGTGCAGGAAAATAATCAACATTTATATCCTATTAGATCCTGATAACACTTACGTGATACAACCAGCTACAAACAGCTGTTTCTTCTCCAGCCTCTTTCGTTTCTTAAGACAAAAATCATAGCTTGGCATGATACCAAAATGGAACAAAAAAATTGGAAGACTCTCCCCAGGCTGTTTTTAGGTACCACACCTGCCTCTAAGAATCTCCCAAGATGGTTTACAGAGTTGGGGTTGATGCTGTGATGCCTAACATGCAACAAATTGACCTTATGTGATACTATAAAGATCAGATTCATACATGAATTCAGAAAAAAATTAAAATCTGGACACCAAATCACCTTGCTACTGGAGCTTGTAATCTGTCGAGTACGTCTTCCCTATGATATAGAGGAGAAAAGGGAGGAGTGGAAAGAGTTGCGCCAAATAGATAAACTGCCCTGTCCTTTTGTTTGAGCTGTGCAATCAAAGCAGGACCTAGAAACTACACACACGCTCCTAAATTAACACACGCACACACATTCGCCTGTGTTCTGTGTTAAAATCTGGACACCAAATCACCTTGCTGCTGGAGCTTGTAATCTGTCGAGTACGTCTTCCCTATGATATTCCACACGGGCTTTAAGCAGCCGAACAAGCCATCCAGGAAGCCGCCTCCGCCATTGTTGGCTCGGTGGAACTGGAGTTTAATATCGTCGTGATGATGGTGGTCGGCGTGCTCCAAGTCGCAGCCTCCGACCTCGTTGCTCTCTTCCCCGCAGGACCCGTGCTCTTCGTGTTTCGCGGTGTGTTCCTCGTCATGCTCCTGCAGCTGCAGCACGCTGTTCTCGAAGTGGCCCTGCTCTCGGCTCGAGTCCTCGCTGAGCGCCGTGCAAGGCGGGCTGCTCCCGCTCACGGCCAAGTCGTCGTCTCGGCCCGGCTGTAGGGGCGCGGGGAGGCTGGTTGGTGGGGCCAGGTCTGTGATGATCTGCGGGGGAGGGGCGGGCGGTGGCGCTTGGGGAGAAGGAGAACTGTTGGCATTGGTTTTCTTCAGAGCGTCTCCCACCACGGTGAGCTTGAGCTCTTCTTTGAGCTTTCCCACCAGCAGGCTGGGGCAAGAGGTCCAGGACAGCACCTCTGGGGAGCTACCCATGGTGCCGTGCATGTGCAGAGAGGAAGGCGAAGAGGCTTTTAATGGAGGAAACGTCGGCTTGAGATCAGGAGACCTACACAGAGAGAGAGAGAGAGAGAGAGAGAGAGAGAGAGACGGAGAGCACAGAAATCAGCATGACTCCGTTTTCCTAAAAATATTACAGCCCCTTTTTCTGCATCATTCAAGGAATTTCACCACGTGTCTCATAGCACAGACGGTCCACTAAATCCTCAAATCCCACAATGCTCTGCAACGATTTAGTGTCCGAACAGTAGATCCCAGAATATACAGGGAATGGGGAGTAGAACATTATTTTGGATAAAGAACCAGTCTAATAGTCAGTGGTTATCTATATTTTGTATTTGAAGAGCTTCTATTAATAAAGTTACTTTTGTTCAACCTGAAAGAGGGAACAGGAAGCACAAAAGGACAGAAAACCAGGGTCCAGTAAGCATTTGTTCAAATCTACACTCAGATGGCTTGTTCAGTGCAGCACAGGGATTAAGCAGACATGCGGATAGGGGACTAAACATCTGGCAGACGTGGTCTCATCACTAGTCTAACACACAATACTTTATCTGCTTGTGTTATTAAACAAGATGCCTGTTCCCAGAAGAAAGCTCGCTTCGGTCTCATTGTCGGAGAAATCAACTCTTAAGTGCAGTGTGCATGGGTTAATGGTTGGAGTGGATGTAAGCACGGCCCAACAGGATGTAGGAAGTGCACGCCTCCACAGCTGTCATGTTCTCAGCCAATGCACAAGTTTTATTATTAACCGCCGGAGTTGTTATTAAACAACGAGCGTTCCAGCTGTAGATCACGACAACGCGGATTACAACGATCCTCCCGCTGTCTTGGGTAAACACAGAGTACAATCAGGCCAAAGTTCACCATAAGGGAAAACAAAAAGGTATACAAACTCACACACTCGCACAAGGAATTACAGTTGTATTTGTGTAGCTATGGGGAGGAGGTGGACATCAGACCTGAGCTCAGCGAGGCACAAAACAAGCATGGAACACTTCAGTCATTATACAGAATTAAATATTAAGCAAAATGATAAAGTATGCAGCGTTGTTCTTTATACACAATATGCTCCAGAATTATTGTTCCCAGGGGGGTGGGGGTGGAGGGGTCTCACAATTATTGGCACCCTTACAAAAATCTGAATATGCATTAGTTAAACTTCCCTGAATATTCAGCTGACCAAATTTACTTACTCATTTAGCTGCATGATAAAGACCCCAGAATCCCAAATGTTTGTTTCTTCACCTTGATAAATGAGGTTGAGAATAATCAATATTGGTAGGGGATTAGTAAAATGTTTGCGATAACCTAGAAGAACGCTATTTTAGTAAGGAAAATGTCAAGATCTGTAATTCTACACGTCGAGTGTGTTTTTAATGTTTAGTCCAGTAAAAGTGGAGCTCTGCTAAAACTCTCAGGTATGCAGCAGGTCGCCTAAACAAACACCGGAAACTCCATGGGTGGTAGAGCTAATAAGACCGGGTCCTGATCGGTGGGTTGGTGAAACGTTGGCAAGACAAAAAAAAAAAAAATAACGAACACGTGACTGTACCGAGCGACGTCTATCGCACGTGTACGCGAGAGGAGAAAAGGGAGGAGTGGAAAGAGTTGCGCCAAATAGATAAACTGCCCTGTCCTTTTGTTTGAGCTGTGCAATTAAAGCAGGACCTATGAACTACACACACGCTCCTAAATTAACACACGCACACACATTCGCCTGTGTTCACACAAGGTGAGTGAACAGTCTTTCCACTTCCCAGAAGAATAGGCTCTCTGTTTCCAGTAGCATTAATCTGCACAGAAGAGTAACTGGATAGAACTCTTTCCAATCACACACACACGAATGTGATGCGGAGAAGCACAATGCTGCAAACACGTGTGTGTGTGTGTGTGTGTGTGTAACCTGATCAGTGGGTGTGAGTGATGGACCAGTAGATGGCATCAATAATGCAAGCTCAGCTCTCAAGCTCTCAGCGCACAACTGAGAGTGCAGGATGCAACCAGAGCGCTCGCTCTCGCTTGCTCAGGTAACACAGAAATCCTTTCGTGTGTGTGTGTGTAATTCCATCCTGGGGCCAATGCTGACGCTCCGAGCTGCATTACACCCTGGGTGAATTATCCAAAGCCCTGACAAACACACACACACACACACACACACACACACACACCCACACACACCCACACACACAACCCTACTGCAGTAACACACACACACACACCCCTACACCAGTAGGAATGTACAGATTAGACTTTCCCCCCATTTTTCCGATACAATCCGTAGATCAGTTCTCCATTAGCCCATATCCGATATAGATCCGATACTCGCATCGCATGTAAGCTCCAAGCAAAGTTCATTACTGCTGTAAGCTTACATTCAATACAACATCTGTGTTGTATCAGTAGAAACTAGACACGTCAATGAATTAAACTGGTGCATCACTAACAAGCCAAAAAAAAAAAAAAAAAAAAAAAAAAATCACTGAGCATTCACAATCACACAATTCCATGATCCTATTTTTCATCCCATTTTCACAACCAATCCACCAGATGTTTCTTTCAAGTAATATTAAGAACATTGAACTATTTTAATACTGAGAAAAAAAAAAAGTCAGCCTGTTTTTGCTTTTTAGAAGGTGCCTATAAAGATTTCCAAATATTATGGCACATTCATTACGACTTCATCAATTTGTGTATTTTAGGACCTGGTTTCACAATGTATTCAATCTCCTTCGCCCTATTGTTCAGTCTTTCTCTTAAAGTTTTTTTTTTTTTCCTCCCCCTGCTAGAAATACTTTATAATGAAGACATGTGCAGGTATTAACAAAGCTCTAAATGTATTAAAAGTGTGAGTAAAAAAAAAAACAAACAAAAAAAAAAAAAAAAAAAAAAAGTAGTCACTCGCTTTCAATATGCAAAATGCTGAGGATGGAGCCACCAGGAAAACCAAGGAGGAGGTTTATGGATGTGGTGAGAGAAGACATGCAGGTGGTTGGGGTGAAAGAAGCAGATGTAGAGGACAGGGGGGTATGGAGACGGATGATCCGCTGTGGCGACCCCTAATGGGAGAAGTCGAAAGAAGTTGTCGTCACTCGCTTTCAATACGTGCGTTATCCTGATCAGGATATTTTATACAAATTTTCATTTCAATACATATTTTACTGCTTTACTTTGGTATTGTTTAATGGTATTTGTACACTTCAATGCGAGGTGACTGTAAGAACGAAGCAGAAGGTCACAAGAAAAAGAAAAAAAAAAAAATTTCAAACAATGCATGAACATCTAGAATTTATGATCCTCAAGTTACACGCGTCACCAGCGTTCTTTGCACGCGTCTAATCAAAATATAGGGCGGAACTTACTAACATGCAAGAAAATGTTTAGGTTTTGTTATTGTGGAGGAACATGGGCAGGATGGTTTCCAGTGTTGGATTTGATGTTTTTTTGTGGATAGACAGGTTTGAAATGCCTGCTCGTCCACCATGTGCACAGAAGCCTCCGCAATCTGTGCTGTGAATTATTCATGGGTTTGGTTGTCTGCCCTTCCATAAATAATGTCTGTACTTTATCGGCATAGGGCCTGACCCAGCCGGCTAATTTACACGCCACTTGGACCTGGTTCTGACCGGTGCAACCTGGTGATGGGGAGGATTGCATGACTAAAACACTCTTTCTCTGTAACACACACACACACACACACACACACACACACACACACACACACACACACACACGCCCACACACACACACGCCCACACACACACACGCCCACACACACACACGCCATAAAGAATAAAAAGACAGACAGTATCTGGGGTTATGTTTTGTCCAAAAAAAATAATAATAAAATGTGGTGATGAAAAAAAGATAGAGAATAAACACAGACCGAGAGAGAGCAGGAGATGCGAATGGACAGAATTTTTTGACGGAACGAGAAACAAAAAGAAAGGAGTAAGCAGAATTATCCCATTGATTTAAGCGCTCAGCTGCCGGAGAGTAAACGGCTCTAGTCAGCCTTGACGGAAGCAGTATTAAAATGTGACTTATTAAGGTTTAACCTATAATCCATGTGACGTAGTCGGAATCCACACATACACGGGAAAAACCATGAAGCTGCAGATCACAAAACCGTATAAAGTCCAGAGAACTTATTTAGTGCTGCCTACAATTACAAACAAATATAGTCTATTAAATGATCTTTTTTTTTTTTTTTTTTTATTATTATTATATAGAATTTATAATTATTATACGCAAATATTTATTCATTTACCGATTATTCATTCCTATTTAGCTTTGGATTTACATGATTTTCTTTCTTTATTTGATCTTTGTTCGAAATCAAAATCAGACAGTTATTTATTCATTTTTATATTAAAATTTTTCTTTTAAAGTCTAAGTTCTGTTATTTGTATTTTTTTTTTGTTTTATGTTCTATTCTTTGGTACCTATAACTAAATTCTACTCATCTTCTACTTACCTACAAAGCCCTAAATGGTTTGGCTCCCATGTATCTTTCCAGTCTTCTAACACGCTACAATCTGTCACGCTCCCTGAGATCTCAAAACTCCGGACTTCTAGTAGTTCCTAGAATAGCAAATTCCACTAAAGGCGGTAAAGCATTTTCACATTTAGCTCCTAAACTTTGGAATAGTCTTCCTGACAGTGTTCGGGGTTCAGACACACTCTCCCAGTTTAAGTGCAGATTAAAGACGTATCTTTTTAGCAAGTCCTACACATAACACACATCACATCATAACCTTGTGCTCCAGAACATCTGATCACATGCACATTATCAACTTGTGCTGTTAATATCATTAACAGCAGCTACGCTAATTCCTCTCCACTGCTTCTCTTTCTCTACCCATCCTGAGGTTGCACCAGCTCCAGTCACGTCCCACCTCATGAAGATTATGGGCCTTCAAAGAAGTTGATGCCGACCCCACAAACATCCCGAACCATCTAGGAGACGTACCAGTCCCAATTGGATCCCACTTCATGTAGCGTTTGTACATTGGACCTCTGAGTGTTTAAAGACTCTGGCATGGAGAAGCTGGTGTTGGATCTATAATGATTTCAGATGCTGAGCTATTTTATGACTTGCTTAGTAGCTCCTGGTTCTATAAACTCAAATGACTTTAAAAGATCATTACTCATAATCTTACACTCCAGTACTCATGTTAGTTCTCTCTCCAGTGTTCTGTATTGTTTAAAGACTATAATCACACTCTTGATATCACCCAAATGAGGATGGGTTCCCCTGTTAAGTCTGGTTCCTCTCAAGGTTTCTTCCTCATAACATCTAAGGGAGTTTTTCCTTGCCACAGTTGCCACGGCTGCTCATCAGGGATAAATACACATCGTTCACCTTAACTGTTAAATTCTGTAACGCTGCTTTGAGACAATGTCTGCTGTGAAAAGCGCTATAGAAATAAACTTGAGAATGCAGAAACAAAGCTGTGTTGGGCACATCATTTAAAGCAAAAACAAAAATCTCAACCTTTATTATACATTCCGTGCCACCCAGTTGAGGATGGTTCCCTTTTTGGGTCTGGTTCCACTCAAGGTTTCTTCCTCATGCCATCTCAGGGAGTTTTTCCATTGCCACAATTGCCACAGGCCACTCATTAGGGACGAACTTACAATTATAGGAACAAACTTAGACACTGAATTTCTAACTGCTGTATCTGTGTAAACCTCCTTTGAGACAATGTTCAAAAAAATGTATTGAATTGAACCAGATTTAGAAAGAAATACACTGTAATAAGACATACAAGACTGCACAATGCTGATATATAACTGTCAGAATGAGGAACTACACAAAGCATACAAGTAAATACATTGTAAATGTGCCTCGTTTTATACATTCAGAGCAAAGAAATGTTTGGCAGCCGTTAAAAAAAGTTATAAATAAATAAAAGAAACGTTGCCCAGATTTGGTGGAAAACAATAATAGTTTTGAAAATGTTTTTCATAGTTTTTCCAGTACCTGAGCAACGTACAGTCATGCCTAGGAAATGTTAAGACGCTTGTGCTTTTGCATGTCTTCTGGCTCGGAGAAAAATACTACTTGTTAGGAAATCAAGTAAACCACCTTTAGTCTGGCTTAGAGATTTGATTCTATTTCTGGAATTGGAGAAAATAAAGTACTCTTCGAGATTCACCAAACGTATTCTATTTGTGTGTGTGTGTGTGTGTGTGTGTGTGTGTGTGTGTGTGTGTGTGTGTGTGTGTGTGTGTGTGTGTGTGTGTGTA
>JAAIIK010000129.1:1770483-1792985 GCA_014706435.1 Silurus glanis | reverse complement strand
ACACACACACACACACACACACACACACACACACACACACACACACACACACACACACACACACACTAGCAGTGCAGCAGATTACTTACGGATAAAAACGCCGGGATGCATGGTCGGTTTTCAGGGAAAGGATGAGCAAAGGAGAAAGGAGTCTAGAGAGAGAGAGAGAAAGAGAGGGATGGATGAGGAGAGAGCCTGCAGTGTTGGCGTGAAAAAGTGGGTGGTAGCAGAGCTGGTGCTGCTTGCGTCACATTTCATGAATGAAAGGGGCCTGGTGACGCAGGCATGACGCAGCATCCAACACACACACAGGCACAGGCACACACACACACGCACGGACACGACGGGGGAGGGAAGGAAAAGGAGGGGAGAGGACGAGAGGGGAGGGGCAGAAATTTTAGGGAACCTATTCAAAAGGAGAATCCGATGTAGGAGACAACGCTGACTGAGTGCTTTTAAGCGTATTGTGTAAATTGTGTGTGAAGTTAACTCGCATCTGATCCTGCGTACATGAAGGTCTCTCGAACGTGTCTTACTCCTTTAAGATTTTCTCTCCGCAACTATTTATAACCGGCTGCACTGGGCGTTTTGGCTTCGAATGCTGGCCAAAAAAAACAAAAAAAACAAAAAAAAAAAAAAACAACCCTGCTGATTAATAACTGCTCTCTGACGTCAGGCTCGGCTTTAATCAACACCAAGCGGCCTTTTCTCTGGAACGGAGAGACTGAGCCCCTGGATCAGCTCAAATGACATAATTACTATAAACTACATTATAACAAAAGACTTGAAAGGATACACCGTGATAACACAGTGCCAAGAATTAGCCATTTGATCTACCACAATATTTAACATGCAAGATGTCCTTATGGATGATGAACACTGTCCCAATTGGAAAACCTCATGGCAGTTTTATGATCAATCATTTATTTGTCTATTTTTGTTTAAGTGTGCAATAAATCTCATTCTTTTGATTTTATTTCACCCGCAAGCAGGTGATCTACAGTTCCCACAAAGTTGGAGGTAATTCTATAGGATGCAGTTTGATGCAGGATGCAGGTAAGATGTTCCACTAGATTTTGGTGTCTGCTTGTGGAGATTTGTGTTTCGGTACTGATGTAGAGTGAGGAGTCCAGTCAGTGTTACTGTTCAACCCAAAGGTGTTCAAATAGAGCTGTTCTAAGCTCTAGAGCAGGAGCACTTAAGATCTTCCACTCCAAATCATGGAAATCATGGAGCTGGCTTTGTGCAGCAGGGCATTGTCATTGTGGAACAGGTTTGGTTCCCCTCGTTGAAATGAGTGGAAAACACCTCACCCTACATCAGTACCTAGACAAATCTCCACAAGCAGACACTAAAAGCTGGGAACATCTTACCAGAAGAGTGGAGGATATTAGAACAGCAAATTATAACCAGGACACTTCTTTTGTTACACACGCGCACACACATCATATACATGTATGATATTTGTGTATGTATCTATGTATCTGTGTGTGTGTGTATATATATATATATATATATATATATATATATATGTATCTGTGTGTGTGTGTGTGTGTGTGTGTGTGTATCTATGTATCCGTGTGTTTGTGTGTCTATGTATCTGTGTGTGTATATCTATGTGTGTGTGTGTGTATGTGTGTGTGTGTGTGTGTGTGTGTGTGTGTGTATCCATGTATCCATGTATCCGTGTGTCTGTGTGTGTCTGTGTGTGTGTGTATGTATCCGTGTATCCGTGTGTCTGTCTGTCTGTCTAATGCTTGGTTGCTTCCATCATTGCAAATGTCATCCAGTCAATACGGAGTTCCTCGGACTTGGAGGTAAAGTCACTGTTTATGACTTTGTAAGAGGTAACATTATATTGTTCTCCCCCCCCCCCCCCCCCTTCCATCTGTCCTAATAACATTTCTTACAATGATTAAGCTCAGTTGTTTAAAAAAACGCCACCACTGTTGTACGTTTACACGAACCTTGTTTTTGCTACTTTTTGGAAAATCTAATCGAATACATTTTACACACAGTTAACATGAAAAGACTGTGCTTCTCGTTCAAAAGAAAAACAAAAAACACAATAGATTATTTGCTGCTCCTTTCTCTCCCAGTTTTCCATCGCCAGCATTTAATTTTGGATGAATTATTTGTATTTTCATTTCTAATTTTAGATGATTCGACATGGGGTTTGCCACTTTCTTCCATCCGAACCCCACCAATATTCGTTTGGTTTTATTCCACAACAGCTATGGCTTTATACGCTTTCAAGCGGTTATTTACAGCATTTAATTCATTTTGCGTTTTAACTACCACTAGTACCATCATCTGCATATGCTGTGGATGTATTTTACATTCTGAGCTCCTTGTAATCTTGAAATTTGCTGTAATCTTGTTTAATATTTGACTGATTAATCATATAGGAGTGCAGCACTCAAAGGACACCGGTGCGTTACCCCTCTATATGTACTATATGGACAAAATTCTGATTTTTACAGCAATATTTAGTTCTTCCCCAAACTGCTACCACACAGTTGGAGACACTCAATTGAATAAGGTGCCTTTGGAATTTGTAGCATTAAATTGTCCCTTCACTTCAACAGTTTTGGGAACTAGGAAACTCAAACCTGTTCCAGCTTGACAATGCCTCTGTGCACAAAGCCAGCTCCATGAAGATGTGCTTTACATGGGTTGGAGTGAAAGATCGTGAGTGGTCTGCTATAGAGCTCTGATCTCAACCTTATTGAACAGCTGTGGGATGAATGTGAACGCTGACTGCACCCCAGGCCTCCTCATCCTACAGCGGTACCTGATTTTACTAACACTCTTGCTCAAATCTCCACAAGCACAGTGCAAAAATCTAGTGAAAATCTTCAGCACAGTGGAGGTTATTATAACAGGAAAAAAAGAAGACTAAATGTGGAATGGGATGTTCAGAAGGCACATATGAAACTCGGATGTCCACCATCTTGTCCATATTGTGTACTTATTTGTTCAGATGTACATCCTAATAATTTTTAACATGCCGACTAACGTGTGTGTGAAATAAATATATATATATATATGAATTTTTTTATTATTTATTTATTTGTAAAATTCCTGTATTAGGGAAAAAGCGTGTAGATGCCATGCTAAGGGGGATAATTGCACTAAATGTTTCATTCTACTTGAAAGGTACCAGCATGCTGACAATCTAGACAACTGTTATCACATTTAAATTAAACATACACTAAATACAAATAAAATAAAAAATATATATTTGAATTAGAGGTGTTAGAATATGTTAAAGGCAGAACTGGTCAAAAAAACATTTGTATTTTTTATTTTTTTTTGCCTGCCTGAATTCAGCCACACTGACGTCTGACGGTTTTTCCCCCCCCAAACGTTCATGCACATGCTCGGTTAGAGGGAGTGTAATCCGTTTTATTACAGCCAAACAAACAAACACTTTCGCACTATGTGCCACTGTCTCACCTTTCTGTGGAGCAGCTTATATAATAACAATAATAAAAAAAAATATATATATAATGAATACATTTATAATTAAAAAAAATATATATGTATGTGTATTTTTTTTTAATGGCTCTGGACTGGATTTTGGACTACATTGTATAACAGCTACATTGACACTTAAGTGCTGTTTCGAAGATAAGAATAAAAATAAAAAAACGTTGGGGTTACGCGAAACTAAATACCGTATTTTCCGGACTATAAGCCGCTACTTTTTTCCCACGCTTTGAACCCCGCGGCTTAAACAATGAAGCAGCTAATTTATGGATTTTTCCTGGGTTTTTCCCGGTTTCACAAGCTTCAAGCCAAAAAACTGAACCCCATAACATTAGACCAATGAAATTGCGGAACGGGTTCAGGTGAACCAATGAAATTCTTTATATTAAATCAGATGCGCTCCCACTGAATCGGGCCGCACCACATCATAAATATGGATGAGGTTCCTCTGACGTTTGACCTGCCGCTCACTCGGACTGTCAACAGGAAAAGCGAATCATCAACCGAGCATGAAAAACACGCACTTCACCTGTGTTCTGAGCTCCACGGCATCGGGAGAAAAGCTTCACCGATGGTGATTGTTTTTGGCACGACAATGCCAAAAGATAAACTCCCGAGAGTAATTGTTGTGAAAGGAAGGAGGAAGACAGTGAACAATGACTTTCTTGGTAGGCTACTGTTTAGATACAAGCCGTGTAACAGGCACTGTCTTTCATTAAAGCCTGTGTAAAGTTCATTAGTTTCAATCCTAATAGGGTCAAATCATTTTCCTCTAGAGTCTAATGTCTGCGGTCTTTAACCTGAAAACAAAAATCTCTTGCTCTTTTGTTTGCAGAATTTAAAAACAAAAAAAAAAAAAATCTACCTGCTATTCCTTACATTAAAGATTTGGATTATTTTACTTCTATTAAACATCATAATGTCTCTATAATGAACTAACAGGAACAAAAGAAATACAGTAAATGAGCAGCAGACTCGCATGAATATAAGTAAAAAAAAATTTCTAATATAAACCAACAATGAAACTAATCTGACCTTGAACTCAAAATAAGCAAAAAACAGGAAATCATAAACCCTTAAAACAAACAGCAAAATTTGGATTTGGATAATTAAAAAATAAATGTAAAAATGTTTTTTTTTTTTTTTTAGCCATGGTTACATATCTGTGCTACAGTTATCTACACTACACTATAGAGACAAATGACTGGACACCTGACTAATATTCGCATATTATTATTATTATTTAATTTTTTTTATTCCACATTTAGTCCCCATTACAACAAGCTCCACTCTTTTGGAAAGTTGTTCTTTAATGTGCTTTGGTAGATTTGCGCTTGTTTAGCTACAAGGGCATTAGTAAAGTCAGGAACTGATGTAGGATGAGGAGGCCTGGGGTGCAGCCAGCTTTTCAATTCATCCTAAAGCTGTTCAATGAGGTTGAGGTCAGGGCTCTATAGAAAGCTGCTCAAGGTCTTCCACATACGGCTGAAAAAGGTCAGGCGTTCCAATACTTTTGTTCATACTGTGCACGTGTGTTTATTGGATACAAGAATTTTCTGAATCAGCCAACCCACACAAAGTGCCACAACGTTCTCTAAAGTGGCCGAGGTAGAGGCTTTGTACACACACACACACACACACACACACACACACACACACACACACACAGACACACACACGCTGCAGAGATGCAGGCATTCGAGCATCAGGTTACAGATGAGCATCTGACTGTGGAATCTTCTGCTTGAGATAACCACAACTGCCACTACCCTGCATAAGTACACAAACGATCCTGTTTATGGTGGACTGCTGCAGAACTGGTAGGTCCAGGAGAGGCAGCTCAGGCGTTGTGCTTACAGTCACGCACAGCGGACACAATCTGAGAAATAAAACTTTTTAGTATAAAGTCTTTGCATGGTATTCGTATTTAAACTTAACTCAATGTAACTACTGCATCTGAATCCTGCCACAGCGGCATCTGGCCTCGTTAGTGTACAAAGATTACAGGCGAAGGTTTCGAAAGCAGGATCAAACACGGATAAAAGTAAGAATACTGTTAAAACTGAGCAAAAGAAACCTATTGAGCTGTAGATCAGCCTCAAATAAAGTTTGTACTTAAAATGTGAAGAAAGAATCCTGCAGCTCGAGCGTGCAAAAAAACCCCAAAAAAACGATTTTCTCCATGAATGAATATGTTCCTAAATTATTATTTCATTAATAAAAAAATTTTTAAATAGACAGACATCAGGACGTTCGCACGTGCTTCATGTTTGTGTGCAAGTCTGATATATAGACTTCAAGCTTTATTGCCACATTGCATGGATTCAGAAAAGTACAAATTTAATCCTGACCGCCATTAAATACCAAAGTACAGTAATTAAAGCAACTAAAAAAATTGAATATGAATAAACTTTCTTTCGGCTTCTCCCGTTAGGGGTCGCCACAGAGGATCATCCGCATGTTTGATTTGGCACATGTTTTTACGCTTGATGCCCTTCCTAACGCAACCCTCCCCATTTATCCGGGCTTGGGACCGGCACTAAGAGTGGCTGGGGTTGGTTCCCTGACCGGGGATCAAACCCGGGCCGCAGCGGTGAGAGCGCCGCATCCTAACCACTAGACCACCAGGGAAAATCGAATATGAATATTAGTCACAAATTTAATTTCTTGTGAAAATTCAAACCTCCAATGCTTGACACTTCAATCATTAAACACAGAGAAAAACAAAGGGAAAAGTTGCAAAAATGTTTTTCTTTAAGTAGAAATAATACGTTGAAAATACAGGTCACATCATAAGACACCATGTGCAATCAAGCACAAATCCATGCAAAAAAAAAAAGGTAGACTGTACACAGGTTTTTGCATCCAGTATTTAGCCAGGATCCCAGTCACTGTGCTGTGATGCAAAGATGCAAAACTATAACTCGGAGGGTATGTCCACTAAATTCCTGACCCTCATGTAGACACAAGACTGTAGACATATGACCAGAAGATTGATATGTGCTTTTCAAAAAAAAAACCTCGTCTATATTTGCTGTTATAACAACCTTCACACTTCTGGGAGGATTTTCACTAGATTTTGGAGTGTGGGTAAAGAGATTTGTGCAGCATGACTGCTGCTCTTTTCACTGTGACCGTCTGCTTCAGAACAGCAGCAGAGCAGTAAAGACATTTACCTGTGCTGAGGCTGGTGAGCATATCCTACATCTACATCAGAAGAAAAGCTCAGATTCGACGCCCTTCTTCTGACCTCTCTGCGCTTTCCGCTTCACCTGCAAACACGGAAAAAAAACACAGGTCACAACTTCTGTGTGTTGCTTGTACAGAGTGAAAAAGATATGTGTGTGTGTGTGTCTTGGATCAGCAATGAGTATTATAGTATAGAGCCATAAAGCAGGGAAAGCCCAGGTCTCTATATACAGGGTGGGTGAAAAGTAACTAGGCAATATTAAATGGCTATAGGACTTGGCAACCTTATTTGCAGGAAGGATGGTGCACCTCCCCATTTTGCTCTTGCTGTGCGTACGTGGTTAGACCAGCATTTTTCAGGACGTTGGCTGGACCACGCAGACCGCATTAACGGCCTTCCAGCAGTCCAGACCTCATTCCAAAGGAGGAGGTGTACAGGTGAACTGGTTGACGCCAACAGTGCGTTGGAAATGTTAAGATTTGCTTTCATTTTCCTGTGTAATAAAAGCGCGTGTACAATTTGCTTCAATACATTTACATTCGAAATATGGACTTTACCATTTTTTTAATGCCTAGTTACTTTTCACCCACCCTGTGGTCTTTCCATTGAAAGGAACATTGTACTGTACAAAGACATGAGAAAAAGGCAGGTAGAAAAAGAGACTTTCAGACAGATTAAAACACTGCATTACTGACTTCCTGTTGAGTTCCTATTGCTAAAGAAAACCATAGACCATAATAAATATCAATGAAATGAAATTCTGTTTAAGGAAATAAGCATTCTGAAAAAAATTAAATGGAAGTTGTCTCCAGTGTCGGTTCTTCGCAACACGTCACGCTTTATCATTCTTCTATTAACATGACTGGCTGCATATGCTTTTTGTATTTTCTTTACAGTGGTCACCCGGAACTCGCGTTCTAAGTGGGGAAAAAAACACTTGTCATTTAGCCACCATTCCATAAATTATTTTGTCTCATCGTGTCAAAACACGAGGTTCAAAACAGAGGTGTAGAGAGTGAGGCAAAGGAAAAAATTATTTGTTTTCAATTAAAACATATACAAAAAGTACTGAAAATGCAAAAAGAGAGAAAACAATCGAATGCAACATTTGACAATTTTATTGATTGAATACAAAATCAGCTGCTACAAGCCGGTTTTTATCAAAATAATAATAAAGTGTGTCAAAAGTGTGCAGGAAATTGCCAGCAGTGTTTGTTTCACAAGTCTAATAAAAACAAAATATTTACTGAACCTTTAACCTAGAAGGCAGAAAGGCAAACAGATGAAGGCAGCAAATATGAGGGAAGTCTAGTTTAAAGTGTTCTAGTGCAAGCTTGGGTACTGAACAGCTGTTCATGTCTGACACAAAAATCTGGGGTACAGTGGGTGTGAGTAAGAAAGGGGGGAGGGGGGTGGGGTGATTCTGCTTAAAATGAATGAAGCACCATGTCTAATCTGTGGCTCCTCAGCCACACCCTAAGGGGCAGCTGTTTGCTCCCAGTTCCCTTCACATGAGCAAAGAATAAGCCATTACATTAAAATAAGTAATTTCACACATGACTGCTGCTGCCTTTGTGATTAATGCTGAACTGTAAATGAAAGCGGATCGGCTTTTACTCGTTTTCTGCGCCAAAGTTGCATTTATTACCTTAGATCCGACTTACAATTCAAAAGAGTTTACAGATATTAGGAGGTGCGGTGCGAGTTTCCTGTCGGATTCAGGTGTTTAAGGATTAAGGAATCAAATCATGTGTCAAGTAATTGCTTAATTATTTTAATGACATGCTACGAAAAGTACAAAGCTAGGCACTATTGAATCAGGAATTTTAATAACCAGGAAGTCTGTTAAGTGTGTTAGTTAGAATGCCAGCTGCTATATTCATTCTGCATGGAGGAGGAAGGAACAAAAAAACAAAAAAAACAAAAAGAAGCAACATTTATAAGCAATGCAATGTCAGACTATATCATTTTATTTGGAAAATAAATAAAAACAAAAAAAAAAAAAAAAAAAAAAAAAAAAAACAGTATGCCACCAATTTGATAACCATAGTTAGTTAAATATGATGGCTCAAAAATAAATAAATAAAAAAAAAGGGCTCAGCTATAAAACTATCCAATTTGGTCCTAGATAAAATTAAGAAATAAAAATTATGCTATGAGAATATTTGCAGCAAGTGGTTTTGTGTGAAAACTACAAGTTTTGTCTAAATCGAATTCTTTACTTTTTTTTTTTAAGCTTTATTGAGACATCCAGCTGTGGTCCATCCCCAAAGTTGGAGGCAGACAATTTGGATGTGATGGCAATCGTTTTTATTTTATTTTTCTTGAACTACAAGACCCAAACCTGCTCCAGCATGATGGTGCTCCTGTGCATAAAGCCAGGTCCATGAAGATATGGTTTACATGGGACGTGAAAGAGCTCTGACCTCCTCTGACCTCTGAACACCTTTGAAATGAATTGGAATGATGAACTGCACCCCAGGCCTCCTCGACCTACATCAGTACCCGACTTTCCAAATGCCCTTGTGGCTGAATGAGCAAAATTATTTTTAAGCTTAGTAACTCTTTAAAAATAATTATAATGAAAGATATTTGCAGCAATACTCATTGATACTCAAAGTTTCAGTGTTGCTATTGGAAAAGAGAGTGAGATCATGCAATCTTCATTTAATCCTCTTTTTATTTCAAAGGAATACAATTAATCCTCCTATTTCTAAAACACCACACACACACACACACACACACACACATCTATGAGGACTTCAAACCCTAGGTACACACATTATTATTGTTATTAAAAATAAAGAAAAAAAGCATTACAGAAACAAGAGTCAGGCCTGTAACTGAATATTGACTAAAAAGTATTCATGAACTTGTCTGTGGTGTGGAGGCCTGCAGGCAAGAGAATCCTGATACGCAACATGGCTAGGAATCCAAAGGAGTTTCGTTTAGAAAGCACCAGCAAGAACACCGACATTATAAGTCATTCGTTTTGTCCCACATTATGTTCGACCGGACTTACAGCTGCTTATGTAACGCTTCAATGCGACTGGGACTTTCCAGCTGGTTTCTGTTTGCTGCACATTTTACGCTCCAGGCCGTGTCCTCGAAACCACGAGCTGCGTCTCTAATCCACCTTCTCCAAAAGGTAACCTCGGTCCCCGACGCCACCGGAATCCACTGCGAGTTGGTTTTTATTTTGGAGGAAAAGGTGGCCTGAAGCAGGAATGGTTCAAAAGCAGTCTCTTTCACTTCACGCTGCAGTCACTGGGTGAAAGAGAGACAGCCACGTGCCAGCTCTGTTACGCTCACTCATTATTATTTCAGCGAGATAGGAACATACGTACCGACAGCTCCTATGTCCCTTGCTTGAAACACACACACACACACACACACACACACACACACACACACACACACACGACAGGTCCCAAGTCTCTTGCATGAAACCAAACCAAACCAGAATAGGGAGGTTGTCACTACTAGTGCCCAAGGTTAGGTAATAATGATTATATAATTATCACTTCTGCAGTAAATGATAGCACTGTATGACCTATATAAACATGCATCAACAACAATCTGATTTGAGATTTAAGTACAAGATGAATTAAACACAACATTGAGAAGAAAAATAATAAATAAAAATAAGAGAGAAAAAACACCAAGTGGGCTAAAAAAAAAAAAAAAAAAAAAAACATAAACCCTGGGCACTGGTTTTGATAAACATTGTGTTATTCTTATACTGCTCTGCTGATTCTCTCAGAGGTACTGATATCAGGGCCAGTTCTAGCTTGAAGCACTGGATTGCTACTCAACCGGGATTGAACGTATTTTCCATTCTGAGACACTGAATTTTATGGTGCTCAATGCATGTCATAATGAGAGAACTGCACTTTTTTTTTTCCTGCTGCAAGTCACCAGTCGCTGTAACAAGGTCCTTTAGTAGGCCTCCTAATACTGGCTGCTATAGTAACTAATCAGTGGGTGGCACAAAGGTAACAGCCCATCTTTTGCAACAAATCAGGAGCATGCATGCAAGCTCCCTTCTGCATTTGCATACATTTTTACTTTTCTTAACGCTGTTGTCGTGTCACCGGAAGCACCTACCTCTAGTCACTAGAAATCCTGAAGTCTCTCATTGTAAATATATGGTCTCTGGTCACGATGCTGCTGCGAGGCACTGTAAACAAAGACTAATGCGATGCTGGGGGCCATTTTAATGCCTTTACTACTACACTGGTCTAAAATCCACCAACAGAAGGACGGATGGCACAGGATGAAGTGAAACTCGGTACTGAATCGTATACAAATACAGCTACGAATACGAAAGTGGACACAGGGAATGAAAGTCATTAAAGTGAAGACAATATTCTCACTACCTCAAATGAAAAAACAAACAAATCATAGGCGTATCGTAAGAGGCTTGTCACAGACACCACTGTTATCCATGTGATCATCTTAAAAGACCTCTGAAATCAGACTGTGATCCTGTCTTACAAGGACACAAATAAGTCATAGATCAGGTGACCATCAAAGCTGGATAAATATACATTTAAACCACGCCGCTGCGCTCAGAATTCACTCAGTATCGACAATCTGACTTGCTATCAAGAACAAATGCTATCAAACATGTATCAATCCCACACTCGAACATGGGTAACACACCCTCTTAAGACATGCATGAGTCAGACACAGTGCTCACAGATTGCCCTGTGATGTTATGTAACCAGGTTATAAACAGTCCTCAGGAGAGTGTATGTCTAACTACAGATGGCCTCTCAAGTCTAACCTCTGTGTTAACAAGCCAGTCAATGTATGTAGCAGGAGAAGCTGTATTGCTCTATAAGGGACGGTTCATACCGCAGCACAACAAAGACGACAGAATGATGCTGAGTGCAAAAGGAAGTTTTAGAGATTTGACCCTGCCTTTAAAAAACAGGATATGGTCGATGAGGCAGTGATGGAGATGGAGAAAAAGAATGTTAAAAGAGGTGTGTGTGTGTGTATGTATACACACACTCCCTATGAGGGGCTGCAGGCAAGAGTAATTACAGCAGCACACTAACCTGTGACGAACGCTACAGCATCACCAGCACAGGAGAACACACACACACACACACACACACACACACACACACACCATCTACAATCACCACCACGCCAACATACAGAACTCCATACGGTGCCAACATGTACGAAATACACAAACATACACACTAATCTCTCACGTACAATTCTTCCAGGTTTCCGTGCTACTGCATCACATTAACACCAATGTGTTTTTTTCCAGTAGGCTGTATCATTTCACAATTAAACAACAGAAAAAAATGAAAATAAATAAATAAATAAGAAAAGGGAAGAGGTTTTCATATATTTTGCCGTAACCAATAAATCGAGAAAAATCTGAAACCTAAACATCTACTCAGGGAGAATACCAGAAGGCAGATTTGCATACCGGACATGATTGGCTCTTACATCTTATGCAATAAAACTCTCGAGTCACATTTATTAATATTGAACTGACAATTTAAGCTTTTTTTTTTTTTTTTTTTTTTTTTTTTTTTTTAAATAAGAGGACGTACAGTGAAATTAAGACTGCATACGAGATTTCTTTTCCGGGCCGACCTACTGCTCAAATCTAAGCAAACTAACAATAACCAACGGTGAGGAGTTTCCAAATGTGACGAGACAAACTTCTTCTTTAAGCTAACAGACAATAAAACCCTACCCTGATCCCTTTCACATAAAGTAATTTGTGTTTTGTGTATCTGTCCTTCATTGTCTTGCATTGTCTGCACCAGGTTGCACACAATGCACTTTATGTGGTTAGGACAAGTTCCTGTAATCCTTAGCTCTGTGTTCTGTTATGTAGCTCTATGTTGTTTAATGTAGCACCAGGGTTCTGGAGAAACGGCTCGGTTCACTGTGTACTGCATCAGCTATGTATATGGTTGAAATGACGACGAAAGCTTTTTGACTTGACTTAAGTTGATGACTATGGCCGTCGTTGTAGGCAGGAACAACTACAAATGCTTAGACTGGAATAGCATGCATTATGTCCCAGATAGCTGATAGGGGACAACAAAAATTACAATGCGGTTTGTTACGAACAGCTACAATGGCAGAATATGAGGTGCATGTTCTATTGAAGCGGTACAGAAACCACTATTACACTATATGGATACAAGTATGAGAAGTTTTCCAGCCATATGTGGTTCTTTCCCCAAACTGTTCCCACAAGGTCAAGGCACACAATTGTATAGGATGTCTTTAGGATGTGGATTTTCCCTTCACTTGAATTAGGAGATTCAATCCTGTTCCAGCAGGTACAAAGCCACTCCAGGTTCCAGGATTTACATGGGTTGGAGTGAAAGATCTTGAGTGGCCTGCTATAAAGCTCTGACCTCAACCATATCGAACACCTCTGGGATGAACTCGAATGCCCATTGCGCCCCAGGCCTCCTCATCAGTACCTGCTATTAACAAAGCCCTTGTGACTGAATGAGCACAAATTTCTTCTGATCAGAAACGAAACACGCTTCAACGGATGCTTTAGTGTTTCTTTACAGTCAACATAGTATGGACAGGGTAAAAACAACAAAAAAAACCCCAAAAAAAGAAAAGAAAAAAAGAGAATGAACGACTACATTTAGATGCATAATGGCAGCGAGTTTCCGTCCATGCTTTAGCTTATTAAGCCGATATCATTACACACAGTGCGTAAACTTATAAAAAAAAAAAAAAAAAAATATACAAAACATACCATGTGCACCTTCCGATCAAAGATTCAGGAAACATTAGAGGACACTTTCAGATAAGATAAGATATTAGTAACTTCCTAATCCGTGGGCATCTCCTCATGCTTCCAGTATTCACACAGCCAGCTAGATCACACAACAGGCTTGAAATAATATTACACACTATTCACCTGTAGGTGTCCCTAGTACAAAATTATGCTTTTAAGTTTCATTCGCAAAGTAATAATCCTAATTCTAAACAATTTATTTAATAAAACACAATACCTTTCTATTAACTTTGTAACAGCTACAGGGACTAAATGTGGAATGAGAGAAATTACGCAAATCCTATGATCGAGTATCCACGAGCACTTTTGTCCATGTAGTTTGTATTCATGAAAAATATATTCGGTGGAAAGATTTCCAAGAGAGTCCTGGCCCATGGTGAGAATTGATAAAAAGTGTATGAGCAAATCTGTTTCGGAGGAGGCTCTAAGAAACCCTACACAACCATGACCCTGGGGAGAGGAGAGAGAGGTAGCATCATTACTGAAATGTCACTCAGCAGGGAGGAAAGGAGAAGAAATAAATAAATAAATGGTGTAGCCCATGGAGAATGAGGAAGAATGGAGGGGGAAGAGAGGAAGCGAGACACCCAGGAATAGACAGGAGTAGGGAAGCGCACACATTTGTTTGGTAATTGCACATCACTTGTGGCGAAAAGTACAATACCGGTGTAGTGTGTTCGTGTGTGTGTGTGTGTGTGTGTGTGTGTGTGTGTGTGTGTGTGTGTGCGTGCAGTTCCAGTAAGCACTTTTTTTGTTTTTAGCAAGTTGCAGGATGTTTTGTGTCTTTCTAAACATCAGCATACAATTCTGTGTTCGGTTTCAGGCTGATCGGGAACATTAAACACAATGAGGAGGACACTACTGCACCTGCGAACAAACTTCCTTTGCGAAGAAATAACCACTTCTGTTACTGAAATAGGTTTCATGCATCACGACAGGGTAGAATCATACCGAGGAAACAAAAATGAAAAAAAAAAAAAAAAAAGAAAGAAATAAAGGAGGCAGTAGACAGTGAAGGAGAGACAGACAGGATGGTGTCTCTGGGGGGAGATTAGTGGACTGGTCCCCTGGTGTCAGCATATGCAAATTATGTCGAGATGCTGCTCTGAGACTACACTGCTTTTAAACCCTGCTTTATGAGGTCACGGATACACAACTAAATCACAGTGTTCCTTTGTTACCAGGTGAACAGCTGGAATTTTATTTACCATGCGTTATAAAAAAAAAATAAATAAAAAAATAAAAAAAAGGGGGGGGGGAAGACATAAAAAAATAATAATAAATAAATAAATAAATAAATAATATTTATCTGATCACGTGCTTGGAGTCGTTTATGAAAAGCACTCCAGTCTGCAGTGGTGCTCTCACTCTTGGACATCAGGTCAGCACAAACTGCCTCACGTCCTACTTACAAACGACTCTGTGATGTGCGATAAAAGACGCATTACATAATAACCGGGTGCAAATTCATGTGAACGCTGAAATTAGATATTTTTCTCTCTCTTAATTCAAATTTTATTATAATAAGAAATATGCTAATGGCTTTATAAAAAAAAAAAAAAAAAAAAGGTTCTGTCTGTCTCCCCTACCCTCTCTCACTCACCCTGTCTTTCTATCACCCGTCTACCAGTCTCTCTCTCTTTCAACCCCCTTTCCACCCTCTACCCATCTTGCTTTTTTCAACCATCTCTCTCCCTCTCTTTAGCCGGTCTGTTTTTTTTTTTTTTTTTGCCACCCACATTCTCACAATATCTCGCTCACCCCATCTCCCTTTTCACCCTCTGTCTTGTCTCACTCTAAAAACCCCTAATCCATAAAAGAAATGACCTTCCTACATGATCTATACTGCACACACAACCACAAAACCTCCATTTTCTAGACACACTAGAAACAGAACATTTACAGTACATATACACGCTTCCCGTCCCAGAGCACATGCTGTGGTAGTGACAAGGGGCATAGTACACAACCTTGTGTATACACAATATGTTTCGTCCGTGCAAATTGGACATGTACTCGAGACAAGACAGCAGTGTCTTGTCCCAGTCAGCAAACTTTACTTATCACATGGCATCATTTCCCGACACTCACTCAGACAGACGAACTACCGACTTCCCACCTCAGAACCAAGAACCGCGCTGGATCCCGCGATCCATGTTCCCTTTTTTTAAAACGCAAAGATGCAAGTTCAAAGAAGATTTCAGATCCCAGGAAATCGGCTGCGTTTTTTTTTTTAGAAGGGAAGTGTGTTTTGTTTTATTTTCCCCAGACCACACCAAAACCATACAATGAAAAACAGAAACTTTGGGAGTTTCCCAGTGTTTTTAAAAAAAAAAGACTGGTTCAGAGTTGGTAAAAGTAGACACCCTTCACTCAAGTAGAAGTACAGATACTCATGTTTTAAAAGACTCTGGTAAAAGTGGAAGTTCTGACTACACGTTTTATATTAAACGCTTGTGTTTTATGGAAGTACCACAGTGATGCACGAGCACGTGAAAAGAAAACACACTGGTGTCACGGATGAAGATCAGCACGGTGTGAACAAGACTGTAGAATCCTCATGATGTGAAAATGGTGTAGTTTAATGGAGCTCTATTGCGTAAACTGCAACTTCGAGACAGTCGCACTGGATCTGTTCCGTCGGGACTCGCGAGCGGCTCGCATGCGCGAAACAATCTAAAAGCAGCAAATAACAGCGGCAGTAAACGACCACATTTTCAAGTCACTGTTGTGCTTTGCAGCGAATGAGTATGCATTTGTACACCAGTGAATATTTGATTTATTTATTTTTAAAGTCTGTTAGCTCGCCGTTTCGTTCGCTTATAGCATTTTTTTTTTTATAGTTTTAACAGTAACTTCTGTTTTCAAACGCGATTTACTGCGGCTTTACTACATTCAGATGCTTGTTTCCAATGTTTGTATATTTAATTTATGCACATATCATTTAATCGTTATGCAAAATGTAATTAATTATATATTCCGTATGGTTATATCGTCACAACTGAACAAAATGTCTTTTTTTTTTTTTCAAAACAATGCTATAGATTTGTTTAGGCATGTTGGTCAACTTGCCATCAGCAATAATCATTAAAAACAATAAAAATGTTGATTTAAACAAATTGCTTCACCTTGCATACTCTATTTTTTATTTAATTTTTTTACAGAAAAAAACAGCATGAGTGAATTTGTTCAAAGGAGAAATCCCCCATACACTCCTCAACAAGCAGCCAAAGAAGCTTTAAAATGACTAAATTAAAGATTAATGGTTAAAGTTAATCTCAATATGTGGCTTTTGCATATTTTATTTATTTATTTTTTTTACATAAATATTAAGGAATTCGGGTTGTATATAGTTATATGCAAAAACGTCTAATTACAATTTTTTTTGTTTTTTTTATCCGATTAATATAAAATTAAAAAAAACTCAATAAATATTAATAAATAAATATTATATATACACATACACATGATTTAAGGAAAAAATACAAAAAGACTTAAATTAACATAATACAAAAATCAGCATTACAGTGTGTTCTGCTCAGGCATGAACTCCTCTTCCTTGTAATACTCACTGTACTGGAATTCTCCTTTTCATTAACCTTGAATCCCCCAAATAAACAAACAAACAAACAAACAAACAAACAAACAAACAAACAAACAAACCATCACTGTAATTCCACTTCTTGCAAACAGGTCACAAAACACTAGCACTCTTTCCAGACTTCACATATGGAAAAACTGCTGAAAAAAGGGAAAATAAAACACATTTCAAATTATACAGTACTACAAAGCTAAAATAAACAGTTTGGAGGGAAAACACTAGGAAGAAACTTCACTGAACGAGCTAAAAATAAAATGATCAGTTCCAGGAAGCAACATTCTGGTAACATGGAAGCAGTTAAAAGCTTTTACAGCGCTCCTGGGGGTTTTAAACTGCCTTATTAAAATGCGATGCACTTTCTCCCAAAGTCATCAGGAGAATATAGTAGATTTATGGAGACCTTCCAGTTTGAAGCATACAGGGACTGGGGGGGGTGCACAAAGTGACTGCAAGCAACTGCTGACTATGCAGGCGACGACGATACAGGGCGGGCTACATCAGCAAGACAACACAATAAACAAGGAGTCGTGAAATGTAGTTTTGTGCAGCTGCTCCTAAAGGAAATCTATGTGATCGTAATGAGGATAAAAGAATAGCTGAGTAAAGTAAAAGCCCTGCTACTGAAGACTCAAAATGAAAAGAGTTTATAGAGGAACAGGGGATTGGGTTGGTTCATGACCACTATTCATGCTGCTCATTCAGACAATGAACATATTTAACTTCGGATGTGTCTCCTGTCGAGGATATTTGAACTGAGCTTTACAAAAGGGTGCAATCTGAATTTCCACCACAGTAATCATCAAGTTACCTTTACCCTGGCCAATCTTTAGAGCCAGAGAATGGAGTTTGTGGTAGATTTGAAGCACGAGACAGGAATACTGAAAGGATTAGATGCAGGACCCTCACACACCTTGAGAAAAGCTAGCGTCGCCGATCCGATCTCCAAAAACCAGCTTGTTGTTGGGAGGCCGGAGGACGCTGAAGAACTCAGAGGAGAGTCAAGTGCACAGCGAGCGAGCATGCACACAAACTCCACGCAGGAACATTTTTAGATGTATAGACTACCTAAAAGACTCTTTATAAACTCCATTTACTGGCGATTCAAGGTTATTTTAAGGTCAATCGTCCCATTTCTCCTCCTGTAATGTTTCGTTAAAATGACCAAGTACCACAAATATCGCTGTATTTCCCATAATTTCAGCCAACCCTCATCACTAGCACTACTACAGGGATTATTATATCAGTGGTGCAGCTACATATACATATGACGGTTTTACTTTCTATACTTTATTGGAATGTGAGACAGGAATACAGACAGGATTAGATGCAGGATTAGACACACACACACACACACACACACACACACACACACACACACACAGAGGGGCAAATTACAATCACCAATCCAATCGCCAAACCAGCATGAAGTTAGAAAGCCAGAAGACACTGGAAAACACCCGGGAAAGTCAAGTACAAGTTCAGCCAGAGCTCAAGCCCGAACCAGGATTGGACACTGGAGCTGTGAAGGAGCAAACATCCAGAAATGGAAGACTACTACTACTACTACTACTACTACTACTACTACTACTAATACTTTCTTTCTTTCGGCTTCTCCCGTTAGGGGTCGCCACAGCGGATCCTCCGCATGTTTGATTTGGCACATGTTTTTACGCTGGATGCCCTTCCTAACGCAACCCTCTCCAATTTATCCGGGCTTGGGACCGGCACTGAAAGTGGCTGGGGTTGGTTCCCTGACCGGAGATCGAACCCGGGCCGCAGCGGTGAGAGCGCCGCATCCTAACCACTAGACCACCAGGGGACCAATAATAATAATAATAATAGTTTTATAAGTATGAATGAATGCACAGAGACTATATTAGGGATATATCGTTATATATTAACTTTCTGCAAATCGATACATGTACAGACTTTTAAAACCCCATTTAATGGCTTTTCAAGTTCATTTTGGTGTCAACTGATCCAGTTCTCCTCCATTATTATTTTGTGAAAAGACCAAGTCCAAAAAAAACATTGCTTCTCAAAGTAATGTAGTATTTTAGCCAACCCTTTTTATTACCAGCATCAAATGAATATCGAACTGGGACTTGTCGAACTGGGATGTAAGGATTATTCTATCAGCGGTGCAGCTACATACACATGTAAATCTGTACTTTCCTTCCTTTATTTTTATTAGCATCATCAATGGGAAGTGGTAGCTCAGTGGTCTTCTGTTCAGAAAAAAAGTCATGGGTTCAAATCCCAGCACCATCATAATGCTGCCACTATTGGGCCTTTGAGTAAGGCCCTTAAACCCCTTAATTGCTCAGGTTTATAAATGAGATTAATGTACATCACTCTGGATAAGGGCATCTGCTAAATGCCATAACCGTAAAAATGCACACAACCTACACAATCCATCAACTAGAGCTCGGGATCGAGACGTGATTGGAAGGTCATTCCACTGTTAGGAAGCAATCATTCAGAAATTAAATGATGATAATAATAATAATAATAATAATAATAATAATAATAAGAAATTATTTTTATTATTGAAAATAATTAATTATGAAAGCCCAAATTCAATATTGGGAATATATACAGGCTTTAAAATTTTCTTTTATTGGCTGTCCAAGTTTATTTTGATCCATTTCTCCTTTAATATTTGGTAAAAAAAAAAGACCAAGTGCAATAAATATCGCGTTTCCAAGTATCGCGATATTTCCGCATCATATCAGCCAACCCTTGTTATTACTAGTGTTACATGAATATGGACCTGGACCTCGGATGTGGGAATTCTTATATTAGTGGTGCAACTACATACTCATGCAAAAGCTTCACTTTCTGTTTACATTCTTAAAAGCGTCATACAGCTTAATACTCGTGAGAAGAAAATAATATTAATAATAATAAAAGGAGGTGAGAGAGCAGGAACATTCAAAACATCTCAGCTCCTTGTCTCCCTGCGCTGCCGGGGTTGAGGTTAGAAACCTGCTCAAGACCAACATACAACCGGCGCACAAAAAAAAGCAATGCGAGCCACAAGACGCGTCAAAAACGCGTAATGACGTTTACAAATAAAAAATAAAAATGCACTCATACCGGATAATTGTCCGCTCCTCTCCCAAAGACTGGGCTCGGCTCCCCCTGTCTCCGTCCTGCTTTAGATTTTACGGGAATCCGATGGTTTAATCAGATTCTGAGTCTCGTGAGCGTCTACGTCACTTCCGTGGCTCGTCCCCTCTCCCCCCTCCCCCCTCCTCCTCTTGACGTGAATACACCTGTACCCTTTGCACGACGACAGCTGCTTTAGCCAAATACTACCATGCTCCCTACACCCATGCACTACATATGAGGTAAAAATAAGCGTTATATAAACACTATGTAGGATTAAAAGGAGCGATTTGATATTCGGCCCACTGATCGACCTCAAACGTGCAGCCTGGTTTTAGACAAATGTACAAAAAGCTGTATGCGTTTACATAAAAACGTTTACATTTCTACCACGATTTATAAAATCATTCATTAATAAAACAGTTTAGCTCATTATTAATATCTTATATTTTTTTTTTAGCAAATTAGAGAAGATATGTGCACTACTATGAGGAACATGTGTCTATTAGAACTTCATTCTTACTATATATTTATATATACGGATTTAAAGTTCCCCTTTTCCCCCATATAATAAACCTCTAGTACACATATTTATGTTTTAATCTATTTTTAATTCTATTTATATTGTATTATTATTGTTGTTTTTCACTTTTATTGACAGCTGTGAGGTGGCCCTGGCAGGAGGCAGGACTTGGCATATTTCTAACCAATCAGAGAACAGAGGTACATCCTGCCCCTTGTTTTAGCAGTCAGAGCCCCGGATATATCGAACATATCAAGACATGTTGCTTAATTCATCACTACCGAAATGTATATTATATACATTTTCAACTTTATTTTATACATCAGACCTATCTATATTTTTTATATGACTTTTCAAGGAAATATCCCTGAAAGTAAAAGAATTTAGAGAAGATTTTTTCGTAATACAAACACTAGAGGGCAGCATAACGTTACAGTATAACAGTAAAGACAAATATTTAGGACTGTGGCTCTTTAATAATAAAGAATGCATTTTAGACCTGCCTGGTAAATTGGTAATATTTGTTTTGCACGTCCACAAACCCCAAATCTCAACTTTTCAAAGTTTCACATTTTCCAAGTCTCACCATTTCTTCTGTGAATGACCCCACCTGCATACTGTAAACACTGCTAATCATATACAGTATTATTTTTTTGTAGTTACATCTTTGCACTTTATTCCACAGTTTCTTTGTGCATTGGTCAGAATTGCACCTTGGTCTGTATTTTTTTTTTTTTTTTTTGTGAAATACTTTGACCTGTTTGCATATGTTTGCATGCATGCACTCTATGTTCTGCATTGTCTATTGTAATTCTGTGTTGTCCTATTTCGCCAAGGGAAACATACCAGCTGTGACTGAAATGAATAAAAAGCCACCTGACTTGACTACACTTCGCTGGAATAGACTCGTACTGCTGCTGCGATCATAAACACACATCATAGACTCTTCTTTACAATATGCTGAAAATCCAGTGAGAATGACTGAAAATCTGTTTTAGCACAGAAGAGGATGGAGTACCTTATGAGTCAAGTCAAGTTTATTTCTATAGCGCTTTTCACAGCAGACATTGTCTCAAAGCAGCTTTACAGAATTTAACAGTTAAGGTGAACGATGTGTATTTATCTCTGATGAGCAGCCATGGTGACTGTGGCAAGGAAAAACTCCCTTATATGTTATGAGGAAGAAACCTTGAGAGGAACCAGACTCAAAAGGAGAACCCAAGCGTGTGATTATAAATCTTTAAACAATACAGAACACTGGAGAGTGAGAACTAATATGAGCACTGGAGTGTAAGATTATGAGTAATGATCTTTCTACAGTCTTTTACAGTCATTTGAGATTATGGAACCAGGAGCTACTGAGCAACTCATAAAATAGCTCAACATTTGCAATCATCGCAGACCCAACACCATCTTCTCCATGCCAGAGCCTTTGAACACTTAAAGAGGTGCAATGTCCAATGTACAAACTCCATATGAAGTGGGATCCAAATAGCGATGGTACATCTCTAGATGGTTCGAAATTCCAAAATCTTTATAAGGTGGGACACAACCGGAGCTGGTGCAACCTCAGGATGGGGAGAGAAAGAGAAGCAGTTGAGAGGAATTAGCCTAGCTGCTGTTCATAATATTAACAAGCACAAGTTGATGATGTGCATGTGATCAGATGTACTGGAGCACAAGTTGATGATGTGATGATGTGATGTGTGTTATGTGTAGGACTTGCTAAAAAGATACAGTGCCTTGCGAAAGTATTCGGCCCCCTTGAACTTTGCGACCT
>JAAIIK010000129.1:1749387-1765483 GCA_014706435.1 Silurus glanis | reverse complement strand
ACACACTTTATTTAATACTTTGTAGAAAAGCCTTTGTTGGTGATTACGGCTTCTAGATGCCTCTTGTATGGAGAGACCAGTCGTCTGCATTGCTCAGGAGTGATTCTGGCCCATTCTTCCACACAAATGGTCTTTAAATCTTGAAGGTTCCTTGGACCTCTTTTATGAACCTTGATCTTCAGTTCTCTCCATAGATTTTCTATGGGATTTAGGTCAGGTGATTGACTGGGCCATTCAAGCAACTTGATTTTCTTTCTTTAAAACCACTCCATTGTTTCCTTGGCCTTGTGTTTGGGATCATTGTCTTGCTGAAATGTCCACCTTCTTTTAATTTTCAGCTTTCTGGTAGATGGCAGCAGATTTTTATCCAGAATGTCCCGGTACATTTCTCCATTCATCCTGCCTTCAATAATATGAAGTCTGCCAGTACCCCTTGCTGAAAAGCAGCCCCAAACCATGATGCTTCCACCCCAAACTTAACTGTTGGTATGGTGTTCTTGGGGTAGTGGGCAGTGCCATTTGTTCTCCAAACATGGTGTGTAGAATGAATGCCAAAAAGTTCAATTTTGCTTTCATCTGACCATACTATAGTCTCCCAATAATCCACAGGCTTCTCCAAATGCTCTTTCGCAAACTTTAACCGAGCCTCAACATGCTTTTTGTTCAGCAATGGAGTCTTGCGTGGTGAGCATGCATGGATGCCATGGCGGTTCAGTGCATTGCTTATAGTTTTCTTTGAAACAACAGTACCTGCTGATGCAAGGTCTTCCTGAAGTTCTGCCCGAGTGGTTCTTGGCTCTTGGCGAACTCTCCTGATTATTCTTTGGACTCCTCGGACAGGGATCTTATGTGGAGCACCTGAACACGTGGCCGGTTTATGGTGAACTGATGCTCTTTCCATTTCCGGATAATGGCCCCCACAGTGCTCACAGGAACATTCAGCATTCTGGAAATGTGCCTATAACTATTCCCGTCAAAATGCTTTTCAACGATAAGATTACGAAGATCTTGACAGAGTTCTTTGCTTTTACCCATCATGAAGTCTTTCCTGTGTGCCTCCTGGGTAATGAGAAGCCTTTATAGGCCATCAATTAGGACTAAAGCAGCTGATATCAATTAGTACTGATAGGGGGCAGGGTTTCTCTCTCATTACTGACAGATTTCAGGTGATCTCCTGGCTTTCTATGCCATTTTGCACCTTGTTATATTCATGTGTTTAATACTTATTCCCTGTGTCATTTCACTTTATTTATTATGACTCAACTTGTATACTTAAATGTTCTGATTTCTTTGCATGAATTCAATATTTGGCTTGATGGCTACATCTGGTGGAAATTTTGTGTCAATAGCCCACTTAGAAATCCCCTTACTGATAAAAATGCTGATGTGTCAAATACTTATTTTCCCCGCTGTAAGTGGTGTCAGAATGCTAGTGGAAAAGTTGTAAACCATTTTTTAACATATTATAGACTAAAATTGTTTAGTTAAATCTCAATTGGCAGAAAATCTCACTTATTCCACTAAGGGGTAAAATAGAGCTACAGTATAAAAACCTCTTAAAAATCTTACTTTCCAATAAGTACTCATTTAAAGATTATATATATATATATATATATATATATATATATATATATATATATATATTAGATACATTTTTTTTTATAAGACATACATAAGACATACAGTATATTACTAAAATCAATGATATATAAATCCATCATTTGATAAAAAAAAAAGACTTTGACGATATCAACAGTACATATCAAAAGATTCAGAGAAAATCTATGCCTGTGATTTTTGGGTCCTCAAGTGGAATTGAATAAAAGCAGGTATGATTCTGTAATGAAAGCTCAAAAATCATGAAAAAAAAGAAGCATTATTTGACCATGATCCAGAAATGCAACTTTCTTCTTCAGACCAAAGCTCAATAAAAAAAGGATTGATACAAAATGGAAAAATGTTCTGTGGTCAGACGAATTACAATTTGGATTGTGGATGCAGCGTGGGTTCTCTGCACTAAAGAGGAGAGGAACCATCTTACTTATTATCAGCACTATGTTAAAAAATGTCTCTGTCTGTTCGAATGGTGGTGCATTAGTGCCTAAGGAATGGGCAGTTTGCTAAAATTATATATACAGGTTTAATAGCAACAAATGCTTTCGTCCAGATGACGTCTTTTTCAGAGAAGGCATTGTGTATTTTCACAAGACAATGCTGAACTACATACTGAATTTATTACAATAGATGGCTTTATAGTAGGAGTCTGAGTGCTGAACTGGTCTGTCAACAGTCCAGACCTTTCACCATTTGAAAACATTTGGCACATCACAAAAGGAAAAAAATATGAAAAAAGTAGACCTAGGACTGTTAAACAGGTAGAATCCTTTATCATACACAAATGAGACAACATTCCTCTCCCAAAACTACTGGTTTCCTCAGTTCCCAGATGTATACGGACTGTTGTTAAAAGAAAAGGGGATGTACACCGTGGTAAAAATGGCACTATCAAACTTTTTTGAGACATGTTGTAGCCATCAAATTTAAAATTACAAATTTCTTTCCCCTTAAAATGGTAAACATTTGATATGTTTTCATGTTCTATTGTGAATATGGGCTTATACGATTTGAAAATCATTCTGTTTTCATTTACATTTTACACAGTGTACCAACCTTTTTAAAACTGTTTTACATGACACTAAAGAACAAATGCCTGAACAAAAAAAGTGTATAGAAAGATATTTGTGTTCATAAGCCGCAAGGGTATTACAAAAGGCAGGTACTGATCTAGGTTAAGGATGCCTGGGGTGCAGTCAGTGTTCCAATTCATCTCAAAGGTGTTGAGTAGGGATGAGATCAGAGCTCTATAGCAGGCCACTCAAGATCTTCCTCTTCAAAACATGTAAACCAGATCTTCAAGGAGGTCACTTTGTGCACAGGGGCATTGCCATGCTGGAACAGGTTTGGGTTTTCAAGTTTAAGTGAATGCAAAATTTTATTATAGAGCATTTAAAGACGTCCTGTACAATTAAGTGCCTCCAGCTTTGTGGTAACATTTTGGAAAAGAACCACATATAGCAGAAAAGGTCAGGTGACCCAATAATTTTGGAAATATAGTGTATATTCATATATCTTCTCCCGCTTATCCGTAATTCGGGTCGCGGGGGCAGCAGTCTAAGCGGATTCCCTAGACACTTCTCCGTGTCCAGGGATCGGGTTGTCAAGACCCCCGCCTTTGACTGCTGCCTGATCCTCTCAGCACCGGTCCCTTACGGTCCCTCCTGCAGGTGGTGAGCCCACGGGAAGGTGGCCCGCCCACGGGAAGGTGGCCCGCCCACGGGAAGGTGGCCCGCCCACGGGAAGGTGGCCCGCCCACGGGAAGGTGGCCCCACGTCGCTCCGACGTCACGGTCCTTGATTTATTTTTCTCGTAAGGGTCCCCTGGAGCATAGAAGGTTAAGGGCTTTGCTCAAGGGCCCAAGAGTGGCAGCATGGCGATACCGGGGCTTGAACCCCAGACCTTCCGATCTATAACCCAGCGTCTTAACCGCTGGAGCCACCACTCCCCCCCGTATATTCATATTGACTCTGTAAATATTACCCTTTTCCCATTTAGGGTTTTTTCAGCCTCAGTGTTTCCAGGATTGTCTCTGCATCCACTTAATTTGAAAAATTTTCTGTTAAAATTACTATTTTAATTTAAACATTTTTCGTCCAGTGCATCCTCAACTGATAGTGGCCTGACATTAGAGAGTGCTTATCACGCAAATCTTAAATTCTAACCCTTGCTAACAGACTATAATTATGCAGATATCCCCAGATTAAGGCCACTTTTAGACTGTTGTTATGTGTTGAATGCTTGTGGTGTATCGAAAACAGTAAGCATAGAGTTTTTATGTAACACTGACCTCATTGTGATGTCCTGATTTAATTTTGGCTTTTATTTTCTGGAATAGATCTTTTTCAAGTGCTGCTTCGAGACTTTCAGGTAAGAATTCACCATGTTGGACAGGGCCCTAGAGTGGAGTCACACAGCATTTATTAAGTATTTGCATAGCAAAGCTTTCAGATACAAATACAGTTACATCAATAATGTTTAGCAATATACCATATATATTAACTTTGAAAACATTTTTTTTTTTTTTTTTTTTACAAATGAATAGATATATTTTATAAATTTTATCTCTTAAAATTCTGTAAAACCGCTTTGACACAATGTCTGTTGTGAAAAGCGCTATAGAAATAAACTTGACTTGACTTATAAATGTAAATTTACTTTTATATATTTCTATATTTCCAGCCATTTAAAAATACTGAAGTACTCAAATCATTCAAAATGACCTGCAAAATAAGTACATAACCATAACAGTAGGTATTCTCATAATTTAATTGTATATACAATTACTAGAAAAATACGGTAAAACATACTTTGGTTCCTACAGAAATGCTAGAAATTACTAACTGCCTCACAATTAGCTGAGGAGTTCGCTCTGGTTTGTTATGTGAGGTGCTGTTGCCCTCCAGGATTGGATTTCTAAGTTTCTCACCCCAGGTAATGTCCAGCACCCTGCCGCTTCATCCCACAGAGCCAAAAACTTCAGATGTGAGCCATAATTTCTATAGAAGACAAAACAGCATAATTATTGCCAAGCAGTTACAATGCAAGCTTGGAACTCCAACATGTATACAACCTCTATGAATTTTATGACACTGACACTGTCCTTATTTGGAAAAAGCAATCAAGTAAGCAGTGGTTCTGTGGGCAAAAATGCCTTTTAGACAGGACAGACCAGAAGAAAAGGGTTTAAGATTATAAGGAGACTATGCTAATTTCAAGAACCACTCCTCACAACTACAGCAAACAGAAAAATATTTCAGAATTTCAACTCTCCATGGATGTGTGTGTGAAATCCAGTTACCTGAAGTATCCTCACCAGCTTCTACTAATGATAAAGTTAGTTGTTAAAGCCTTTACCTTGTTATGACTAGATCTATAATCTCATTTGGACCAAGACTTTTAAGAGCCCCTTTTCCTTTTAGTCCAGTCCGTCCTTTAGGGTTCCTGGCATCCAAAAAATCAAGACAAAATTGTTTGATTCAATTAACACTGAGCCAAATTAACATCTACAACTAAGTGTAATTGATGTTTACATATGTTGTATTGATGTATTGATGTATACATACATGAAATGTTAATTTTATCTTGAAAAACATCTTACCTGTATTTGTCTAAGGTGGAAACGTCCACACTGTTTAGAACAGAAAACAGTGAGAAATATTAATGAAGATGCAATACCATTAAAGAGAGGGACAGTTTTTAAGGTTTGAGAATAGAGGATGTGAAGTAAGGACCTACTCTTGTGTATCATCTTCATTGTAAATTGCAGGAACATAAAGAAGGAAGTCAACCTACAATAGATCAAGTTTTGTTGATTACTACAATAAATACTGTAATGCTACAGCACACCAAGTCATCTTATATGATTGCACACATGCTTTTAACTTTGTAGCAACAGTTTTGTGGTAATCAGGAGTATGCAAACTTTTGGCCTGTATAAACTCTGAACTGGTTTAAAATAAAATGCATATATATATATATATATATATATATATATATATTAGTTCTTTAATAGAAAAATCATTTGATTTATGTTAAAAATCTGGTTACTAGTGAACTTGATGCTTAGTAATGTGCTCATGTATGTTTAGGCACCTCCCAAGGCACTTTTTCCTCAGGAACCGGGAAGCGTTTAATTGTGCTGCCAGGGTAACAAAGCTGTCGTGCATACACATGATGCGTTTTCTCACTTTCTGCTTCCTGCTCAGTTGATTCTGAAGGGTCGGTGTCTGTGCTCATAAGCACAGTAGCTGAAGGGGAAATGATGCAAAGCTTTACAAATCTGAACTGCTTTCTTCCTGACACTCAAGTGCCATTCAAACTCAATCTGGCATGAAAGAGCTTATACATTGAATCTAGAATACAAAAATGTCAGGGTTTTTTGTATTTTTAAACAAGAATATGATCAACCTTGAAAGGAGAAGAAAGGCAACAATCTTACTCATATTAGGAGCTTCATGCTGAGATTGGTAACCCTGAGACTTGAGTGCGTCCATGATCCACTGTAGGGCTTTGGCTGACTGACAAACCTATGAGAAAAAGCAGTCAGTTTCTTAAACATATGAATACACTATATGGCCTAAGTTTTATGGACATGTGACGATCACACCCCAATGAGCAAGTAATATCTCATTCAAAAACCATTAAATGTAAATTGCTCCCTGTGCCAGTGGTGTGCGAGTGGAGGCGGAGCCGGCTGTAACGAGCGGTAAGAAACAGCTGTAGCTGATGAGACTAATCAGTGCGCTCTGTTTCAGTCTGGTGACGCCAATAAAGAGGAGAGAGACGCCAACCTCGAAGAGAGAGAGAGAGACACCAAGCAGAAAGGCGAGTGGAAGGGCTGCCGAAAAGGTGATTTAAGCGCGGGTGGGACCCGGTGAAAGACGTGTCGGCCGGCAAGTAAACTGGGGTGGACGCGGGAAAAGGCGTGCCGGTCCGTGAGGAAACTTTTGCCTGTCTGTCTTTCTTCAAGTGTGGTACCAGTGAGTTTGTTACAGTGGTGCTGGCCGCTGCGGTGCCAACTGCGTCCTGTGCGGCGAGATGGGACCAACAGCGAAAACAGGCACTCCATCGTCTGCCACGCCTCTCCAGAGAAGTCCAGATGGCAGTGTACCAAGGGACAGGCAGTTTCTTCAGAGAGAAGGTGTGCTGATCCGCGAGTGAGACGAGTGGATGCCAAAGGAGCGCGTGCTGATCCGGGAGGGACTACTGCCGGCGAATGTCGAGGAGAAAAGGCTCCCTGAACCGCAAGTGTGTGGGTGAGCCCTGGAGTGAGTACTGGAAAGGAAAGCGCCAGGGTGCAAACGAAAGTGAATAATGAAAGCTCTGCTTTGTGAACTTTTGCCTCTCTGTCTTTCTTCCAGTGCGGTATCAGTGAGTTTGTTACACTCCCCCTCCCATTATTGTCGAAATAGCTGGCAACAAATGTGAGTATACACAACTGACACAGTGATAACAACTGAATGTCATTTAACCATGCAAAGCCACATGTCCTATTCATCATGTTTATGTTTTAGTCTGCTTAAGAGGTCCATCCACCGTCTTGTAATACAACAGTGAAAATCTGGTGTTTTGAGTACAATTCTCTCATACTGACCACTGGATGTTCAACACGGCACCTCATCAAGGACTCTCTGAGGATTTGAGAAATAGAATTGTTGCTCTCCACAAAGATGGCAGAGGCTATAAGAAGATCGATAACACCCTGAAACTGAGTTACAGTACAGTAGCCAGGGTCATACAGAGGTTTTCCAAGAAGGGCCTGGCAAGAGTCGACCAAAGAAGTTGAATCCTCATCTGCTGAAGTTGAGTCCTCACCTGCTGTCAGGTGCAGAAGCTGGCTTCAAAAACAGACACATAAGTGCTGCAGCATTGCTTTAGAGGTTGCAGCTTTAGAGGTTGCAGACACGGAAGGTACGCTTGTCAGTGCTCAGTCCATATACAGCACAAATTGCAAGAAATTTGTTTGCATGGCCGTGGTCCTAGAAGGAAGCCTCCTCTGAAGCTAGCTCACAAGAAAGCCTGCAAACAGTTTGCTGAAGACAACCTGCCCAAGAGCATGAATTACTGGAACCATGTCCTGTGGTCTGATGAGACTGGCTCATATGGTGTCCAGCATGTGTGGTGACCGCCTGGTGAGGACTACCAAGAAAATTGTGTCTTGCCTACAGTCGAGCATGGTAGTGGTAGCATCATGGTCTGGGGTTGCATGAGTGCTGTTGGTACTGGGAAGCTGTGGTTCATTGAGGGGAAACATGGATTTCAACATGTACTGTGACATTCTGAAGCAGAACATGATGCCCTCCCTTCAGAAACTGGGCTGAACCCCAAACACACTGCCATGATAAAAACTGCCTTGCTGAGAAAGCTGAAGGTGATGGAGTTGCTAAGTATGTCTACAGACCTAAAACATATTGGAGATCTGTGGGGCATCCTCAAGCAGAAGATGGAGAAGCATCATGTGTCTAACATCCAGTAGCTCCGTGATGTCATTATGGGGGAGTAAAAGAAGATCCCAGCACGTGTGCGACTCTGGTGAATTCCATGCCCAGGAGGTTTAATGCAGTGCTACATAACAATAGTGCTCACACAATATATTGACGCTTTGGACATAGTTTTGATATGTATACTTAGGGTATACTTACTTTTGTTGCCAGCTCTTTTGACAGTAATGGCTGTATGTTGAGTTATTTTCAGAGGACAGTAAACCTGTACTGCTATACAAGCTGCACATTGACTACTCTAAAATATATACAGTAATATAATAAATATAATATAACTTTCAATTATTTAGTATTGTCCTTGAGAAGATACACTAAAATGGTTCCTGAAATGTGAGGGGTGTACTCACTTTTGTATAATACTGTATATAGTACTACAATAGAAAAATAATTTGACTTATGTTAAAAATCTGGTTAGAAGTGAATTGAACAAAGCAAAACACTGGTATATGTTATCAAGTCCAGATCTGCAGATCTGTTAATTGTCATGTCATAAAAGTAAGTTGCTCCAATTATGGGGCATCTAAAAATGGCATAAATGCAAATGTAAATGAAAGGGATTTCAGACCTGCTCCTCCAACCGGCCCAGCCTTTTTGCCATAGGCCCAAAACCCAATTCTTGTCCTTGCTCTATTAATTCCGACATGGTTCCAACTCTGAAAAAGAACATGGCTGTTTATATTAGACTAAATCGCATTGCTGAATAAAATAATTTTAAAACATGGTGTGTAATTGATCTGATGAGGGTTTCAGGTGACATGACACACTGCATTTTCTTTTACTCTAAATGAAACACCTAATAGTTTTGCATCCAAAAATGTCAACGATGCATCATTTTGTTTATTAAACAAATTATTAGCAGTGACAACTGCTGCATTTCAGGTGGAATAAAACTCTTCAGGATGTCCTGTTATTTAAAAATAACCAAATGTGGAATGATTACATCCCATCATCTTTTATTCTATACTTAGTACCCTACTTATGGACCATATTAAAATCAGTATTTCTTATGCCAAATAATGATTTCCTTTGTTAACACATTAATTAATGATGCCTGCAATAATTTGTTGTTTTATGCATTTATGATTCTTCCAAGTACTTATTTATTAAATTCTCTCTGAAGAAATATGACTTTATAATAGACTTTGGTAGCATTTAGCAGATATTTACTGGTAATTATGGAACTAAGTGGACGAAACTTTTGTTCTGGGTCATATAAATGTTATTCTGGTACAAAGCTGAATTTCCAAAGTCTTAAGATGCTTTACTTTTCTGCAGTGTCTTCCATGCGATGCTCCATACTCTGGCTATTGTCCTGCTTTACAGATGCTAAATAGTTTTCCTTCATAATTGACTCCCATGACATCAGCTCCTCTTCATCTCTCTGATCCAGCTCCTGTCCTGCATCCAACAAATGAGCATTTATCTTTACTACTAAAGTTCATTTACCATTTTAAACATGTTAGTACTTTAAAAGCATAAAGGTAAGGAGGTTAAGATGAGCAACGAAAAAGAACATGCCAGCTGGTTTTACATTTTCTCAGTATTTAATAGATAGAAAATTGCTCACGGAAGATCTTATGTTTCTGAGGGGTGCGTCGTAGGAGCACCCGTCTGATGAAGAGGTAAATGTGGCTCAGGAGGATGAAGGGAGGAGGTAGAGATGGGCGGCTGTGGTACTCCTTTATCAGCTCATAACGCTGAAACTTCCAGATTATATCTGTATTTCCTTGCACCTCCTCAAAGGTGTAGCTTCGGAATAGAGCAGTTTTTAACAATTAATGCCTAACACACAAACATACTGAATAATTTGGTTTCTCTGACTTTAAAGACACACATCTTTCACAAACTTCCTATATATAAGTGACTTCCTATGTAAACATGTTAGGTGAAAACCAAAACTGTGGCTTGTACTGCTTACTGAAATATTAATAAGAAATAAGTTAATAAAATAAATGTAAATGCATTTAAAAATGATCTCAATTTTCACATTTTAGACAATACCAATTCTATGTCCTATCCCATTAAGAAGACAAAAACTGACAAAATCATCTGTTACAATAGCTGGTTCAACATCTAGACATGCTTGGAGAAGCACATTAACTGTTCTTTGACATGTACGTGGTCAGAGATGGCTCTGAGTAGTGTTACCCAGAGACCAGTGAAAGTCTCTTGGAATATCTTGGGTCATTACATTGCCTACAGGAACCTACAGGAACGTAAAATGTGTTGACTAAATGTTAACTATTTTAATAAATTTTGTAACTCTTCAGGAAAGGCATTACTTTATTACTTCCATCACCTCCATGTACACAGATAGCTTGCTCTAAGGGCTGTCTCTATATTTGAAACAAAATATCGATCATTAGCTTTTTAAATGGATGTCTGTCTAGCTTCCTGTGTTGAAGAGTTGGTGTATATTTCCTCTCCATTAGTTACACATAAATGCATTTTGACTGCTCAGAGGAGACCACAGGAAAGTTGCCAATAGGAAGAAGACATAGGATTAAAAGGCAGACATCTGCTGGTTTCCCTGTTACCAGACATGCTTAAGTCAAGCCATGTCATGAGTCACTTCACTTCAGCCTATGTTAATATGTAGTTGTCTTTGGTGCTGGTAAATGGGTGTAGAGCCTGACCAGACCTTGGATATGTCACCCTTTTACCTAGGATATGTTACCCTTGGTACTTTCTTTTTGGTGGCTAAAAATGATTATCTCTCCATGAACAAGAATTACATGATCGAAGATGATTTCTGTGGCAACCAGGAGGGCATAGATCATTCAACTTTTTTATGACATGACCATTGGGCCATAATGACTCAAACTCTTTTCTATACTTCTCTCTATACTCTATAATTCTATTGCCACCATGTCGGAGTGATGTCTTATATTATATATTAACATTTTCTTGGTGATGTTTGTTGAATTTGGAAATAATTAATTTCTGTTACTGAGTTGGGTTTTTTTCACATTCTTAGTTGAATGGAATGCAGCAAGACACCAGTAGACAAACAGTACATTTAAACGACAAGACTAATTATTTAACAGCAGACTTGCTACTGTAATGACAACACAAATTAGAAACATGCAGCATGTAGAAAACTACATTTGTACTACAGGTATAAGACTAGTACTCACTTGAAGATAGCAATGAGGAGGTTGAGAAGCAGGATGTTGGCAAATAAAAGATAAACACACAGCATGATTATGGTCAACCAGTCAGGAAAGGCTGGGGTGTTGTCACTATTCAGGACTGGACATTTGGGCTTTAGAAGATCAGTACCATTTATACTGCAACTGTTGATGTCAAATTTGGTGTCTGGACAAAACAAACACAAAGAGCACTTAGGAATCACCATATTATATACTGAAAAAAATATTGTGAATATATTTTTGGCCCAAATTTAGTAGCATTTTAATAAGATCCCAATGTGTGTATTAAGGCATATTTTGTGCCCGGGTTGTCCACGCTCTGAAATATTGTGTGTAATCAGTCAAAATTAGACACGGGCCTTCACCGGCGGGGTAATGGCACGACCAGAAAGTATAAAACGCACATGGAGTGAAGCCGGCACCAGCTTCTGTTTGTTCACAAAGCGCTCTGTGTGTATGTGTTGAATTCTCGAGAGGAGTGCTCTTAAACCTTGTGGTTACAATAAGCATTTTCGGGGGTTGTGACCCGCACCGTAGTTAAGGCACATAACTTAGGCGGCTCATGAGCAGAAAGTCCCTCCGTCCAGTAAGCTTTCTGACACCCGTCTCGCAACCTCCATGTTGCGGCCTCCCGTTCTTTCCCTACCTGTACACTGAAGTGTCATGGTCATAGACGGAGCCTTTTTGCCCATCCCTTCAGCCCCTTTTTGACGCTGTATTTACACCTCCTCCCTCAAGATCCCGACATTACCCACAGAGTGCCTGCCTAATACGTCGGTGCTCGTGGGTAAGGTTACGCCTCGACAGGTTAAGCCGCTGCGTCCCTGCACACCATGGCCGTCCTGCAGGCGTATCAGGCTGACCTGCTGCATGAGCTGGATGTGGAAGGTGCCCTGGGTGGCCAGATCACGAGCTCCACTGTACCGTGGACCTGGCTCTCAGAGCCACTAAAGAGACTGCTATGGCCAATGGCTGGTCCATGGTGCCCTCGTCTCGACAGAGAGGCACCTCTGGCTCACCGTCTCGGAAATGTCCGACAGGGACAGGGCCGTGCTGCTGGACACCCCACTCACTCATTATCCAAGATGATGGGAGCATGAAGCAAGGGGCGGGTCTGAGGGCGAGAACCTGTTTGAAACCAGTCCAAGGTAGAGAGCCGGGAAACCGAGTTTTAAAGGAAAAAAAGCCAAGCCGAGGTCGAGGGAAGGCGATAGTCCGAGAAACTTGGAAAACCGAAACCAAAACAAAAACTTTCCACTAGGGGAAAATGAAGGGCTGGAGTGTCTCAAACAAAGTTCATGAGCCTACAATCTGGCAGCGAGCACATGTGGCTGACATCTGTTTATACAGAAGCAAGATGGCTGGCGTTCCGGTGTCGCCAGCTGCAAGATGGCGCTGATCCGGAAGCGGGCGCTGTGACCGCAGTGGTGTTTGTGTGACTGGCTGACAAATATCCATAAACACAAGTACAATGCTAGGGTCAAAGCCAGAAACAGACATAAATTGAAGGTTTGATACTGCAGTGGAATACACTACACTGTAGTACACTACACTCAGTGTAATGAATAATTTACAATTGAAGGTGTGGTGATGGTGCTAATATGTGTGAGTCCTGGTGTATGCAATCAGTAATTTTGTGACTATAAAGGGACAGTAAATGTGGTGTGTAAGTGTTGTAGTTTATGGTGTCCATGTTTGTAGGTGCAGGTGCATTGTGGAAACTAGAGTTCAGTGCAGATTCTGGTGTGAAATTAGCACTTTACTATGTATTAAGTGAGAAAGGAGAATCTTTGAAATTCATCCTAATTTCCTAAAAAAAAAAAAAAAATTCCTAATTGCTTTAGTAATAACTCTGTTGGAATAGAATAACTTTTTTACTTACTGTCCACATTATTAGGCATGTTTCCAAATATGATGAGGTAGGGCTCATAGACAGCACCACGTATAATCCAGTTAATTCGATCCTCATTTTCAACCAGGATGGCCTGCGTGGCCACTCCATATGCGACCACCCAAATACTAAGCAGGAACAAGAAGAAGAACATATCCATTATCTACAGAGAGAAGAGAGGAAAAAAATTAAGAACAAATACATTAAACATCTCTCCATGTATGTGTCCATAAATTTTGTTTTATTTTAAAAGTACATCAATTAATAACTTCTTTTATATGAAAATTGGACGAGCAAACTTTTGCATCTGGATTAACCAGCTTCATCTTCGTCTGGGTTTCTGCTGTGGAATTATTCATTTAGCGTGTTCTGTTATTCTTACCATTCTCCTGACTATAATAATCTTCGGTCCTAAGGTCTTGCTGATGGTGAAGATAGCCATCAGGCGCAAACTGAATATGATGAAGTCGATACAGAGGATGATTTTTCCCACATAGAACACTGTACTTGAAGCCTGAAGCCTGGTAAAAAAAACAAAGGGCTATATTAAGTATCACCTTCGCTTAAGGCTATGAGCTGATATGAACACTTCGGAAAAAAAAAATTTATTAATTAAATTAATATGGAATTTACTTTAGTGTTTAAGAAGCTAACCTGCAAGCCAAGGCGGTGACGAAGAGCAATATCGACAACATGTCCAAAATGTTCCATGAGTCTTTAATATACATATTCACTTTCTTCCAAAGAGTAAATCCATTAAAATCATAGAAAATCTAAGAAGAAGGAGACATGAGAACACGTTAGTCAAAATAGATGAAGATGCTCTGAGTGGTTTTACTGAGTATAAAAGAGGCACACTACTCCAAACAGTAAACAAAGTCATAATCCAGGGACAGGCAAAGTTCATGCAAGGTACAAACCACATCAAAAGGGCAGAACAAAGGAAGATTAATGATAGTGATTAATGGGATGTGTAGTCCCTGGCGGCCATATTTGCAGTTCATGTTGTGTTCTGAGGAGCAGAATTGTCAGAGACTGTCAAAGATTGCCTGGCATCTCCATAAATACTTAAGTGTGCATTCATTAGTCCAATCAGTAGTTTCTTTATTCTGTTGGCTGTACATCCTATCCTGGGAACACCCAAAGGCAGATAAAAAGCCAATAGCAAAGATGCCACTCAATTGCAATGCATAGAATATGCCCAAAATACTTGCCATGGCTACTGGTACCTTATTTTACTTTCAATAATTTACTCAATTATAGGGACTTCGAAGCACTTTTGTTCATCTCTCTGGATAAGGGCATCTGCCAAATGCCGTAAATGTAAATGCTACTCATATAGAAAAATGCTCTTCAACCCATCGCACTGTATACTGTTGGAAGACGGTATTAGCAGAGGTCTTTTGATATAAATATCAAACAAGATATTTTAAAGTAATCCAAAGATTTCACGTTTTTCAGTATTATTAGTTTCTATGTGGAAGAAAGGCAGATATAATCTTATAGGCATATAATATAATCATATATTATATTATATAATATAATCATATATTTGACATTCTGCTAGGATTTAATAAAGTAATATTATGAATGTTGAACAAACATATATGCATTATTTGCAGAGGTGGGAAGTAACGGAGTACAAATACTTCGTTACTGTACTTAAGTAGATTTTTTTGGTATCAGTACTTTACTCCACTATTTATTTTTCAGACAACTTTTTACTTTTACTCATTACATTTTTACACAAATATCTGTACTTTTTACTTCTTACATTTTCAAAACCGGCTTGTTACTTTAGTTTTAATCCATTGATTTGGTGAAATATGAAATTTTTCTTTTCACTGTGCGCTGATTTCAGCCGAACAACCGATTTCCTGTTACTGCGCGTCTTTTTCAATCCGCTGGTGTATAAAGTCCTGACTCTCACTCTTTACGAAGATAAGAATCAGCAGGCAAAAGGCAGTAAGAAGTTTGGGGTTAACGTGGATGAGACAGAGGGAGTCAGTGATGTAAACATGACTGAGAACAGATACATTCATGATCATCATCATCTTTTCTCTGCTTGTGTTCTGTATGTGGATCTTCAGCCTGGACACATTCATTAGGTAACAACATTTTTAATTAGTTTTGTATTAATATATATATATATATTATTATATATATTTGGCTGTCAAAATTAAAACTATTTTAAACAGCACTAAATGTTATTAATGCGCTATCAATTCAGCGCGCATTTCTGTTTTTACCATTTTTATGAAAAAAAAGGTAAATACATAAATAAATAACTAAATATAAAAGAGGCGAAATTAAAACCTCCAGCAAAACATACACTTAAGACGTCCCTTCTTTACTTAGATATAAAATAAATAAATAAAAAAAAAATTTTTCTCCACCGAAAAAAAATTTTAATCAGTAAACTTTTGTTTTATTTCTGCCCCAAGTCTCAAATCAAACACCAAATCCGCCATGTTTTACACAATTAAACCTCTGGGTGGCGTTTTGTGGGTTTTTCCCTCATAATGGCGAAACAAACTTAAATTACTGTCCTTACTGATCGTACAGATAAAAACAATACATCATTCAAATCTGTAAAATGTCTATAATTATATATAAAATCTTCTTGAATTAACTTGAAGAGGTGCAGTTTCTCCGGTATCACCTCATTAACTGTCCGTGTGGAAACATAGCAAAGGCTCTTAATGATGTCCACACGTCTCTGCACTGTTATAGCCTTTATATTTAATCACTGTACATATGCTTACATATATATCACATGCTGTACATATGCTACATATTTATCTGCACGATTGCTACTTTGTGCACTTCTGGTAGATGCCAAACTGCATTTCGTTGCTGTGTACCTGTACTATGCAATGACAATAAAGTTCTATCTATCTATCTATCTATCTATCTATCTATCTATCTATCTATCT
>JAAIIK010000129.1:1708222-1744050 GCA_014706435.1 Silurus glanis | reverse complement strand
ACACACACACACACACACACACACACACACACACACACACACACACACATCTGTAGTGCTGTGCTTTGCATGCAGATGTTTTTTTGTTTTTTTTTGAAGTGGTATTTTTTGCAGTTGACAAGAGCTTTTCACCAACACATAATCTACACTTAACCATTATTCCTTTCTCCTTTTCCTCGACTATTTCAAAATAATAAGAATACTTCCATCGCAGTAATGTAATGCTCTGGTTTGCCATCTCTGCTTCTGACCAGCTTCTGTTCCCGCTGCTCGCACGTATGAGTACGCGATTCTACGTGACTACGTTCATTTTAATTCAGTATTTATTTTTTTATGCAAAAAAATTTAACTGAAAAGTAACTCGCATTACTTTTTTTAAGAAGTAACTCAGATATTAGTGTGTACATTTATAAAGTAACGCGCTACTTTACTCGGTACTCCAGAAAAGTAATATTATTACGTAATGCACGTTACTTGTAACGCGTTACCCCCAACACTGGTCACTTCCTACACAGTCTTTGTGTGTCTTTATTTCTAGGTATAGTGACTCTTTAACAATTCTTCTGTAAACTTGACATTTGTTTATTGATTATTGCCTGGCAAATAAATGAAAATTCTTGATTAACTCTGAAATTTCAGGAAATCATTTATATCTAGTTGATTATGCAGCCTGGTGTTACCACAAATCTATGACCTGGATAGTACATACAGAAGGCTCATGAACGGATGGAGCATAGAGCACAATGTCTGGGACTTTCTGATTTATCCTCTGACTAAGTTTCAGACTGGCGAGTTTGTGTCCATTAGCATGTGTATTGGCTCTTACTGACTTAGCAAGTTATGACAAAGTGACTAAATCAATTATTCTTTATGCATGAGCAAGCATTGAGCAGCCTACTTAAAGAATATTAGTTTACCGTTTTATACTCTGACTAAGCTTTGGACTGGCCAATTTGCATCCATGAGCAGGTATAGTTAGCCAAGCACAAGGCTCTAAGCAATTCTGGGTCCATAATATATGATCAATTAAAAAGACGGAATGCTTAGAATAATCTATGAAAATTAAAGAACAACCAATAAGGTGATCATTGATTCAAGTTAAATCTTTATTAGAAATTTAAGTCAGATTAGAGGTTAAAAATTTGTTTCATGTAACAAATTGCAATTCATTTTAGTAATCTTTTACAGCAGCACGAGGAAGACTAACACGCAGCACACCTTCACCACACCAGTGGATTCCGTCGTTGGGGAATTGGGTTGGCTACCTTACCAGTTAGCCAGTTACTTACCTACTTACTTACAGTTACTTACCTTACTACCTTACCAGTTACCAGGCTACCGTACCAGCAGCACTCACGCAGCCCCAGAACATGATGCTACCACCACCATACTTGACTGTAGGCAAGACACTTTGTGTTCCTCACCAGGGTGTCGCCACACATGCTAAACACCATCTTCAGCTTCAAAAGAGGCTTCCTTCTGGGAAGATGGCCATGTAAACCGACTTGTTACAGTTTGTGGCATATGGTCTGAGCACTGACAAGTGGACATTTTGCTTTTGCAGCTTCTAAAGAAATGCTGGCAGCACTCATGCATCTATTTTCCGAAGCTAGCTAATGCACATAATGCACAGCACAAGTACTCAACTTCTTTGAGTGACCCTTGCGAAGCCTGTTCCGAGTGGAACCCGTCTTGCAAACCTCTGTATGGCCCTGGCTACTGTAATGTAACTCTGTAATTGTACTGTTTCAGGGTGTTACAAATCTTCTTATAGCATAGGCCATCTTTGTGGAGAGTAACAATTCTAATTCTCAAATCCACAGAGAGTTCTTTGCCATGAGGTGCCTTGTTGAACATACAAGGGTCAGTATGAGCGAATTGTACCAAATTTTAACTGCTCTAATACAAGATACAAATTTCTTTCGAACAGACAAAACCAAAACATGATGTAAAGGACATGTGTCTTTGCATGGTTAAACGACATACAGCTGTTATCACTTGGTGCTTACAGGATGTACTCACTTACAGTACAGGGTGTACTCACTTTTGTTGCCAGCTATTTTTACAATAATGGTTTAACAATATTGTTAAACTACTTAAAGACCAAGACATAATCTAAGACAAAATACATTATGTTACCGGAAGCTAGGTTTGTTCTTGCCATTAAACGGCGTCCCATTCACTGAATCCATAACCAGCTTCTCCTCTTCTGTCCTCTCTGCTTCCTTGCGGATGTCCTCATCACGCCTAAAAGGGACAAATAGACACACATCATTACATTTATATACTGTAATTATAATATAGGTGGCCTGATAATATCTATTATTCCAGTACCTGACTTTCCTTCCTAGCCTTTCAAGTACAAATACAAGGTTCTTATGAATAAGAAAATGTCACCCCAATTTTATAAGAAACATTGCAAGACCGGAACAAGACCAGGATGCATTGGTATACAGGTTCTTGTTAAAATAATCTTCTGTTACCTATAGACCAGAAATCCGGTGTAAATCAGAGGAAAGAAAAACATGCAGAGCAGCAGCTTCCAATGTGGATTTTCCACTCCTAACTCTCCATACCAGATCTGAGTTAACAAAGCCTGAGAAAACAGGATTCATTTAAACACATTATATCTAATTATAATGTTTTTTTAAAAGCAAAACTATATATATATATAAATAACTAAATATTTTTGTTTAGAATTTCAAGCCACACTGTTTACCTGGACCCCTGAGTGAGCTATGAAGGTTTTGTCTTGGGCTTCGAGAGCAAGACATAGACTGGTTGTTCTACCCCATGATGGAGAGACACGGGTCAGCAACTTCTGTGCTCTCTGCTGGTCATAGTGATAGCATTCATTGAACACCCCTGAGATGAGAACAGATTACATTTCAGTGAGTTTGAGACAGAGGTGGGAAGAGTACTCAAGAATATTCGACTAAAGTAAAAGTACGATTACTAAGATAAAATTTTACATACATACAAGTAAAATTACTTGTCTGTTAGTTTATTCAAGTAAAAATAATAAGTAACTTATTTAATATTTACTCTGAGTAAAAGTGGGGGGTTGAAAAAAGGCTCAAGTTGTCTATTAAAACTCTTGAGCTTTGACATTGAGGCACACATGCACAGCTCACCCTGCGTGAGCCAATCAGCACCCAATAGACAAGGAATGCAAAACTGCAACATCTGACAATTCTTCTGTAAAAGGATAAAAGAAAGCAGTAAAAATAAATGCTTTATTCCCTGAAGGCAAGTAAGTCTTTGTTTTGTCTCTGGACAGCCTCTGGTGGGTCAACACTCTGAGTCAGCCAAATTGTTATAAATGGCAAAGAGATACCCAACCATTTCTTCATGCGCTTTCGAGCGGGACCTACCAAAGGAATAGATGCCACAGCAGTCAAAATATGAGCCAAGTGTGCTAGTCAGGAGGAAGATGACCCTCCTGACCCAACCCTCAGCAACAGGCTGGAGGTCAGTTTCTGTCTCCTGCCACCCCTCCAAGGCAGTATAGTACCAGTCATCCTAAACTAGCACCACACCTCCTGCTATGGGTTTAGTCCTTCGAAACAACATTTTGACCTGTACCAGCTCCACGTCTCAAATATCAACGAGAGCAACAGGCCAAAGACAAGTCGCAAAGACCTCCACAACAACAAACTACAGCATATGATATAATTAATAGAATTTTCCTATCATTATATGCCACAAGGAGGTAATAGATCAGAGGTGTATTACGCTCACAGAAAGGACCCCTTAAATCCTCTACAGTCCCTGACAAAAGTCTTGTCGCTTGTGTACAAATTGACCTGAAGTGCCGCTGAAATATATTTCTAATCAAGATTTTTTTTACAAGAAATGGCTCATTTTAATACCAACAGCTTTTGTAATAATGTTTCAGTGCAAAACGAAACTGTAATATTGTAATATTCACAGCTTGGTCAAGTCCATTGAGTCAATTTTTGCAAAGACATAAGTGTTGTTGCCTTGTCATATGAGCTTCACCTGTGACTAATAATGGATCAATTAGGTTTTTAGGTGTGTATAAAAAGAACCCCAGTACACTAGACCTTCACATCAACTGCAACTAGACCTCTGCAAACATGCCTAAGATTCACCCTGAGACTAAAGTTTTGATTATCAAGAGGCTGAAGACCAGATCCACTGCTGATGTGGCAGACACCTTCAATGTGTCTCAGCGTCAAGTACAGAGGATAAAAAAAAGATTTGAAGAGACTGGAGACGTTTTTGACAAGCCCAGGTCAGGCAGACAACTGCTCGAGAGGACCGTTTGTTGGCTCGAAAATCCAAGGCCAGCCCATTTTCCACTGCAGCAGAGCTCCACGAGACCTGGTCACCTGAAGTCCCTGTGTCAACCAGAACAGTTTGTCGGATTCTGTCTTGAAATGGCCTCCATGGTCGAATCAGTGACCAGAAGCCAGCACTAAACAAAAGACAATTGAAAAACCGTGTGGCATTTGCCAAGGCCCACAGCCTGCTAAAAGGATGGATGCTGGAAAAGTGGCAGAAGTTGGATTTTTCAGATGAATCTTCTGTTGAATTACACCACAGTCGCCGCAAATATTGCAGGAGAACTGCTGGTGCCCGCATGGATCCGAGATTCACCCAGAAAACAGTGAAGTTTGGTAGCGGAAAAATCATGGTCTGGGGTTACATCCAGTATGGGGGTGTGTGAGAGATCTGCAGGGTGGAAGGCAACATCAATAGTCTAAAATACCAAGAAATCTTAGCTACCTCTTATATTCCCAACCATAAAAGAGGCCAAATTCTGCAGCAGGATGGTGCTCCATCGCATACTTCCATCTCCACATCAAAGTTCCTCAAGGCGAAGAAGATCAAGATGCTGCAGGATTGGCCAGCCCAGTCACCAGACATGAACATCATTGAGCATATGTGGGGTAGGATGAAAGAGGAAGCATGGAAGACGAAACCAAAGAATATTGATGAACTCTGGGAGGCATGCAAGACCGCTTTCTTTGCTATTCCTGATGACTTTTTATATTGTATGAATCCTTGCCAAACCGCATGGATGCAGTCCTTCAAGCTCATGGAAGTCATACAAGATATTAAATTTGGATCTCACAGCACCACTACTTAATTTTCTGATATATTTTTGTATTTGCAGTAAATTTGTTCAATTTCTGTATAGGCGACAAAACTTTTGTCTTGCCAAAATTTGACCTTTCTGTCTTGATTAAATGAAAAATCTTTTTTCAGTGAAACTAATTTATTTCAGTGCATTAAACATTATTTGGGAGGGTTTTAGCTTTTCATATGAGCTATTTCTAACACCAATTGATTAATTAAAAGTCAGGTTAATAGCAGGTGTTTCTACAAAATAGATAAGCGACAAGACTTTTGTCAGGGACTGTATACTGGGACCCTAATGACCCGGCCTGGCAATTCTGCATGCCATGCCGGTTACTTATTCACTTCCCTATTAACAAGACCTGACATCTGACCTGAGATCTGGGTTCCAGAGGTTTGCCCATCTACATTGTGTCCATCCCTTCACTTAAGGATTTTGCAGAATGGCTGGAGTTTGAAATTGTAGTTCAAGAGGACACTACAGAGTTTGCAAGCAATCAATAGAGAGTGCCCTTGACACAAACAAGACTATCAGAGACTCTAAGCCAGACCTGGGCAAACTACAGCCCGCGGGCCACATCCGGCCCTTTGTATGTCCCTGTCCGGCCCGAGTGAGGCCAATCATAAATTATAGGGATGCACTGAAAATTCGGCCAAAATACTTAAATCACCGAAACAACACGGCCGAAACACAATTGTAATGACACAATTAAAAAGCGCAGCCAGCACACGGTTATCTGGATGTCTGCGGTGTGGACTTATTTCAATATCTCGGAGAAAGACCCACGGATAGCATTTTGCAAAACATGCAATGCTGAAATTTCAAGAGGGTTTGTATCTGCAAAGAGTTTCTCCACGTCGGGTTTAATTTATCACCTGAAATCCAACCATCCCGATTGCCATTCTAAATATGAGAAGAATGCGGCACAGAAAAGTAAAGTCAATCTGTAGCGGACGTTTTTGAAAAGGCAAGAATGTTTTCCAGTGATGGTGCCAAGGCAAAAGGCATAACACAAAAGATTATGGAATTCATTGCCTTAGATCAGTGGTCACCAACCCGTTGATTGCGAAACATTCCCTGTAGATCCCGAAAATAATAATAATTATAATATAATAGAATATGTGTGTAATGAGCTGTGAGTGAAGGTGAACAGCAACAAGTGACGCTAGCCAGGTTACCCTCAAGATGTCGGCTCACGCTAAGAAAAGAAAAGTTGATAACGAATGCCGTGTTTTCAACAAGACATGGACTGCCAAGTGTTTCTATACAGAAATTAAAGGTAAAGCCGTGTGCTTAATCTGTGGTACACAGGTCGCTGTGTTAAAGGATAATAATTTGAATCGCCACTATACGACCAAGCAAGAGGATAAATACAGAAATCTGTCTAATGAAACGCGGGAGTCTGATGCGTTGCTAGCAAAACTGCAAACCCAAAAGGACCTTTTACGAAACTTCACACCCCCAGAGATGCAGCCATCAGGACAAGTTATGTCATTTCTCACAAAATCGCCAGAAAAAGTAAGGCGTTATCTGACGGAGAGTTTATTAAGGAATGCTTATTGGACTCTTATAATTGTTTTTGTTTTCTTATTTGACCTATACATCACAATTTCACACTGCCTAATATAAATATTTACAGAATAGTTTTATTTTTCCGATTATCAGTACCAGCTATTCAAAATATATAATTTAGTGCATTTTACAATGGAAGAAAGTTGAGCAGAATTAAGTTTAAGTTATCGTTGGTGTGGCCCTCTGACACAATTCAGGTTTCTCATGTGGCCCCTTGTAAAAATTAATTGCCCACCCCTGCTCTAAGCAATCCATTAAAACCACCACAATCTTTCAGGATATTAAGAAGACAACTATGAATATGTTTCTCCTGATTCATAAGCCATCTACCAGATGGACGGTTCTACTTAAGATCAGTAAATTGATTTCTGCAAAATGGGAATATGGGAAAATTAACCCCTCTCTTAGGGGTTTCGTTCTCTCAAGACTGACCTCCGGTGTGCAGAGCCAGGGTGGTGCCCTGACACGGCTCTAGAGACGAGACCTCCTGGTCCGCAGCGATGCCAGGGGGAAACCAAGGAGGGAGCTTGTTGGAGCTGGCCATGCCCTGAAGCACATTTCGTAGAAGGGTTAACGAGCCAGGTCCCCGAGAGGGCCGGGGGTAAATGGGCACCGAGAAGAGCGGTGCTACATGCCCTCTGGTCATTCCCCATAGTACTTTTTGGCTGTAGCCCTCTTTCTGGAGATGACAGTCCTCAGATCTGTCACCTCACTGGGCCAAAGCCCCATGAGGGGACAGTCCCTGCACAGGGGAAGAGCGTGTCGTGACACTCTGTCTCTGCACTTGGGGCTGTGCCCGCCTTCCCCACCAGCCTTCCCCACCAGCGCCGAGGTAGTGCGCAGGTTCTTGGTGGGTAGTGTGGGGGGCAAAGAAAATGCCACACCCAGAGTGCTTCATGAACAAACAGAAGCTTAAGCTTTTTAAAAAAAGCTGATGTTTACATCAAACCCTATGTTTACACTTACAGTATTCATTTTGTTATTTTTATATGGACAACACACACACACACATACACACACATATATACACACACACACACACACACACACACGTGTGTGTGCCTAAATGCTTCTGTACCTCTTTCCAAAAACACTTGGAAACACTTATTGGGGTCTTGAGTATTTGTTTGAATAATTATAAGCTCCGAGGGATTGTATGCTGATTCAATAGAGATCAATTCCTTATACTGAACTGACCAGTGCAAAACAGACATTTTCGAAAGTGTGACATGGTGTCTGGTTAGAATGAGCAATTTTAAACAATTCTCACTCAACTATTTGTAGGTAAGTTTGTAGATCAAATCAGTTATATCTTATGATGGCCCAAAACTATAAATAAGTGGTCATAACAGTGGTTTTAACGAGACTTAAGGTCCTATAGGTCAGTGGTCCCCAACCCCCAGGCCACGGACAGACACCGGCCCGTGGGTCAATTGGTACCGGGCCGCACAGAAAGTATACATAACTTACATATTTTAGTTTTATTTATTATCTGACTCTGAACGATGTTTTATTTTGGAAAATTACCGGATTCTCTCTGCCACATCTGTCTATGACTCACTCTTGATGCATGTCAAGATGCTTCCCTCGGCTACCTTTTAAAAAGGGCTGCTCCGGCCGGTAACACATAATATATTACTGCTAAATTGAAACCCCCAAGCTAGCTAAATAAACAAAAAACAACACAGTGGACTTTCATGTTTATTATTATATTTAGAAAATGGCAGTTTTTATTTCGTATCATTTTTTTGTTGTATTTATCCACCACACCTTAAAGACCAGTCTGTGAAAATATTGTCTGACATTAAACCGGTCCGTGAAAATATTGTCCGACATTAATCCGGTCCGTGGCGTAAAAAAGGTTGGGGACCACTGCTCTAGGTGATGACTGCAGTACAATATCTAATCCTGTTTATTATAAGTAATTAAATAGAAAACAGGCCACTTTTATTTTATGGTATTCGTTTTCGTTTTCAGTATATGTGTTCTGTAATCTTTACTATTGTTGTTGAAGTTTTTAGTGATAACTAAAAGGGTGCAGTGATGGAGACAGTTTTAGACATGGCATTTCAGTTCAAGAACATATATATATATATACACACACACAGTGTATATTGTGACTATGTTAGTTGTATTTATTATTTTATCTCAATTTTAATGGCAAGTAATTATTGAAGTGAATCTGATGAAGAAAAATCTGATGTGTGTATATTTCACTATACCGATGGCTTGTTTCTCATAGTGATTTGCATGCTCTCTCATTGATCCAGCGTCTTCTCCATTATCTCCTCCCTCCTGGGCAAGCTTCTTCAAAATTTTACTGGCAGCCAGAGCAGCAGCAATGCAATCATTGCACTGTAGACAGACACGCACACACAAACTCTTTAGTTATATATAACACTTTTCAAAATGATTGGTGTCTTTGTGTGTGCTTAAGTCTATAGGTATACAGTATGCTTCCTTGCTGGTCAACAAGCTCTACAACCCCAAATCTAAAAAACAATGTGCAAAATGTAAATAAAAACACAATGCAATAATTAGCAAATCTAATAAATCCATATTATATTCACAATAAAACAAAAAACATATTGAAAGTTTTAAATGAGAATACGTATACCAATTTAAGGATAAAATAATTTCATTTTGAATTTGATGGCTGCAACAGGTCTCAAATAATATTGGAACAGGGACAATGTGTACCACTGTGCAGCATCATGTCTTCTGTCTGTATACATCTGGGAACTAAGGAGACTAGTTGCTAAAGATTTGGGAAAGGTATGTGTCTGATACAGCATTTTAGCTGCTCAACAGTTCTGGGTGTTCTTTGTTGTCTTTTTCATTTTATGAGGTACCAAAAGATTTTAAATGGTGAAAGACTGCAGGCAGGCCAATTCAGCACTCCTCTACCACTAACTCATGCTTTTGTAATAGATGGAGTATGCAGTTAGCATTGTCTATCAAGTATGCAAGGCCTTCCCTGAAAAAAGACGTTTTGCGGCACATTTCTGGCTCATGTTTATACATGCATTCTGCTTTGCATGATATAGATATGACCTACATTTGTGGATGACATGGAAAATGTGTTTACAAACAATGATTTCTGGAGGTATTAACAAGCCCATGCAGTGATTCAAATGACAGAATCATTATTTTTTTTAATGTAGTGCCAACTGAGGACTGAGTGATTATGACCCTTTTCCCTTTTCCACAGAGATTTCTCCAGATTCTTTAAAACGTTTGATGATATCATATACTGTAAATGATGAGATATTTAACAGTTTTTCAATTTTATGTTGAAAATTTTGAAATTGGTCCACAATTTGTAGACAGTCTTTCACAGATTGGTGAAGCTCTGCCAATCTTTATTTCTGACAGACTTTAAAATACACTATTAATACTAAAAAACATCTTACTGAACGGTTGTAAATTAAACTATTTAGTTGCAAAATATTTGTCCAACTGTGTAATTATAATAATACTTTTGTGACTTTAGGTACCCTGTCTCTACTACAGGGGTGGGCAATTAATTTTTACAAGGGGCCACATGAGAAACCTGAATTGTGTCAGAGGGCCACACCAACGATAACTTGAACTTAATTCTGCTCAACTTTCTTCCATTGTAAAATGCACTAAATTATATATTTTGAATAGCTGGTACTGATAATCGGAAAAATAAAACTATTCTGTAAATATTTATATTAGGCAGTGTGAAATTGTGATGTATAGGTCAAATAAGAAAACAAAAACAATTATAAGAGTCCAATAAGCATTCCTTAATAAACTCTCCTTCAGATAATGCCTTACTTTTTCTGGCGATTTTGTGAGAAATGACATAACTTGTCCTGACGGCTGCATCTCTGGGGGTGTGAAGTTTTGTTGAAACTCCTTTTGGGTTTGCAGTTTTGCTAGCAACGCATCAGACTCCCGCGTGCACTTTTCATTAGACAGATTTCTGTATTTATATTCATGCTTGGTCGTGTAGTGGCGATTCAAATTATTATCCTTTAACACAGCGACCTGTGTACCACAGATTAAGCACACGGCTTTACCTTTAATTTCTGTATAGAAACACTTGGCAGTCCATGTCTTGTTGAAAACATGGCATTCGTTATCAACTTTTCTTTTCTTAGCGTGAGCCGACATCTTGAGGGTAACCTGGCTAGCGTCACTTGTCGCTGTTCTCCTTCACTCACAGCTTACGCACGCACATACGCACATATTATATTATATTATAATAATTATTATTTTCGGGATCTACAGCAAACAGAGTTTAATGAAAATAGTCGCAGAGCAAACACACAGAGTCCAACAAAGACAATAACGGACGTTGGAGTGGAGCGAGTGAGGCGCTTATGTGGGTGTGTGTGTAACGAGGGACAGGTGTGTGAAATCAGTATGATGGTGAGGAGCTCCGGACGGGCGGGGCGCGCACGGGAGAAGAAGCAGGGTGCTCCCTGACACCACCCCCTCCCCTAGGGGCGGCACCAGACGCCCTGACCCGGCGACGAGGCCGGCCCCTCGTCCGGGGCGCCGGGCAGCGTGGATGCGAGGCATGGAACTCCGCCAGCAGCGCCGGGTCCAGCACGTCCTGCCGGGCCACCCATGACCGCTCCTCTGGACCATACCCCTCCCAGTCCACCAGTTTTAGCTGGTAGGACACGTCATTGACCCGGTCGGCGATTCTGAAGGGCCCAATGAACTGGGGGCTCAGCTTGCGGTGGGGCAGCTTCAGCATCAGGTCCTTAGTGGACAGCCACACTAGGTCCCCTGGACGGAAGCTTGGAGAGTCCGGCCGTCGTGCGTCAGCGTGTCGGCGGGTGTTGCGGAGGGCTCGACGCAGTTGGGTGTGTGCCGATTCCCAAACCCGACTGCTCTCCCGGAACCAAAAGTCCACTAAGGGCACATTGCTCGGTTTGTCCGACCAGGGGAACAGGGGTGGCTGAAACCCCAGCACGCACTGAAATGGGTTGAGCCCCGTAGAGTCCTCGTGAAGCGAGTTCTGCGCATACTCGGCCCATGGCAGGAACCGACAGCACTCCCCCTGGTCCTGGCCACAATAAGTTCTCAGGTAGCGGCTCAACTCCTGGATCTTCCGCTCTGCTTGGCCATTGGACTGCGGGTGGTAACCCGACGTCAGATTCACCGACACCCCCAGGAGTTTGAAGAAGGCTTTCCAGACCCGAGACATGAACTGAGGGCCCCGGTCCGAGACAATTTCCTCCGGGAGTCCGAAGTTCCGGAAGACGTGATGGAACAGGGCTTCCGCAGTCTCAAGGGCGGTGGGCAGGCTCTTCATGGGGACGAAGCGGCAGGCTTTAGAAAAGCGGTCCACCACCACCAGAATGCAGGTGTGGCCCTCTGACCTGGGCAGATCCGTTACAAAGTCGATTCCCAGGTGGGACCAGGGACGCTGAGGGACGGGAAGCGGCATCAGCTTGCCCACTGGCAGGTGGCGCGGAACCTAGGACACAGCGCAGGTGGGACAATCCTGCATGAAATGCGTGACCTCCTCCGTCATTCCTGGCCACCAATATCGTGCTTTGATGAGCTGGACCGTCCGTTTCTCCCCCGGGTGGCCTGTGCCCGGTCCCTCGTGGACTGACCTGATGAACCTGTGCCGGCAGGAGGTCGGGATGAAGGTACGCCCTTCTGGGCACCCCGCAGGAGCGGCCTCTTGGCGTGCTGCGGTGCGTATCTCCCGGTCAATCACCCAGACGATGGGCCCCAGGATGAGTGCAGGAGGAAGGATGGGTTCTGGGTCGCAAGGTTCGTCCGGTCCGTACATCCGGGATAGGGCGTCGGCCTTGCCGTTCTGTGCACCTGCCCTGGTAGGTGATGTGGAACCGGAACCTGGTGAAGTAGAGAGCCTGTCAGGGGTTGAGCTTCCGGGCCTCCCGGAGGTACTGGAGGTTCTTGTAGTCGCCGACCACTGTGAATGGGTGCTCGGCTCCTTCCAGCCAGTGTCTCCACTCATCCAAGGCCAGCTTGATAGCCAGGAGCTTGCGGATGCCGATGTCGTCGTTCTGCTCGGCGGCGGAGAGCTTGTGTGAGAAGAAGGCACACGGGTGGAGCTGGGGAGGTGTTCCCGACTGCTGGGAGAGAGTGGCCCCTACCCCGGTTGAGGAGGCGTCAACTTCGACCACGAAAGGCTTCCGGGGGTCGGGGTGACGCAGAACAGGGGCGTACAGAAACGACGGCGGAGCTCGTGGAAGGCCTCCTGAGCCTCTTTGTTCCACCTCAGGGTTCGGGCCTTACCCCTGAGGAGCGAGGTGAGGGGGGCAGTGATCCTGCTGTAACCCTGGATGAACCTGCGATAGAAGTTTGTGAAACCCAGGAAACGCTGGAGCTCCTTGATTGACTCAGGGATGGGCCATTCCCTCACCGCCTTAACCTTCCTCTCGTCCATCTGGATCCCCTCCGCACTGATGATGTAACCCAGGAAGTGGATCGTTGGGCGGTGGAACTCGCACTTCGAGAGGTTCAGGTAGAGCCGGTGAGAACGAATTACTTTCAGGACGGCACGCACGTGTTTCTGGTGTTCCTCCAGATCTCGTGAGTAGATCAAGATATCGTCAATGTAGACCATGACGACTCTCTGGAGGTAGGGCCGAAGTACTTCGTTCATTTACCCCTGGAAGACGGCTGGAGAGATGGAGAGACCATACGGCATGACCCGGTACTCATAGTGCCCCGAGGGCGTGATGAAGGCCATTTTCCACTCGTCTCCCTTCCTGATGCGCACCAGGTTGTAAGCGCTCCGGAGATCGAGCTTGGTGAAAACCCGCGCCTCCCTCAGGTCCTCCAGAGCAGCGGGCACGAGCGGGAGGGGGTACGGAAGAGGAGCGATCTGCGAGTTCAGCTGTCGGTAGTCAATACAGGGGCACAGACCTTCTTCCTTCTTTCCCACGAAGAAGAAGCTCGACGCTGCTGGGGAGGACGAGTGCTTGATGAACCCCTGGCGGAGAGCCTGCTGCACGTATTCCTCCATCGCTCGGTGCTCAGGAGCGGACAGCGGGTATACATGGCCCTTGGGTAGCTTAGCACCGGGAAGCAGGTCAATGCAGCAGTCCCAAGGTCGATGAGGGGGGAGACGGGTGGCGGCCTGCGCACTGAACACGTCCTCAAATGCCCGGTACTCCTCAGGGATCTCCACCCACGTCGTGGTCGTGGCCTCCTCCACCCGGGACCCGCGTTGGAAGTTGAGAGAGACAGTGCTCCTTACAGTGGGGACTCCACTCCAGGATGTCACCGGGATCCCAGGAGCACCTCGGCGCGTGCTTTTGTAACCATGGTATTCCCAGGGTCACACTGACGGTGGAACTCTCCAGGACCAGGAACCGGATCTCCTCTCGATGAAATAGCCCCACTTTGTAGCGTTACCACCGGCGTGCAGTACTTCACCCACCCCTCACCCAGTTTGCGTCTCTGGATGGTCTGAACTGCTAGGTCCTGGGAGCCCCTCTCTCGGGGGTAGGCGTAATCGTTCGAGGCAGGCCTGGGAGATGAAGTTCCCCGCCGAGCTGGAGTCGACTAGTGCACGCACAGAAATAGAGAGGGCGGGGGTTAAGAGAGACACGGTTAGCTTGGATAGTGGTGAAATGTCGGTTTGTAACTCCACAGTACTCACCGCAGCACGAGCAGGGCCCGTGGGGCACTGAGTGACGGAGTGCCCCTGTGACCCGCAGTACAGACACCTCCCAGCGGCCAGGCGGCGGTTCCTCTCTCTCCGGACAGCCTTTGTGAGCCCAGCTGCATTGGTTCGACGTCCGGGGCAGCTGTTGCGCCTTGCAGAGCTTCTGGTCGAGGTGGAGTTGGGTGACATGCTGCCAAGCGCTGGGAGAGCCCGATGGATTTTTGTATAAAGCTCTCCAACCCCACTGTGTCCTCATGCACCGCCATTGCCTGTTTAATCTCCGGATTTAACCCCAGCCGATAAACACTGAGCAGCGCTGACTCGTTTCAGCCACTAGATGCCGCCAGGGTGCGGAAACGGAGGCTGTAGTCGGTGATGCTGTCATTCCCCTGACGTAAGCTGAGCAGCTGGTCGGCCGTGGAAAGGACTCCGGAGGCGGCGCAAAAAACTTCCAGGAAGTGCGCGGTAAACCCAGCATAGGAGGGTGTAATCGGGCTGGCGGCGTCCCACAGCGACTGCGCCCAAGCCAGCGCTCTCCCGGAGAGGAGGGAGATGAAAAACGCCACCTTTGATCGTTCAGTGGGAAATCGCTCTGGTTGCATTTCGATATATAAGTTCACCTGAAGCAGGAAGCCGCGGCATTCAGAAGCTTCTCTGGAGAATGTTGCCGGGAGCGCCATGGGACTGCCGGTGAACGCAAGGGGGTTTTGCTGAGCCGCCGCGGACGGGAAAGCTGCTCGGAGCGTGGCGATGAGGTCCCGAACCGAATCGGATGCCGTGCTGGGTTGCTGCTCCATCGCGAGGTAAGCGATGGGTAGATCCTCTCACTTGTCGTTTTCTTTCCTTTCTTTTCTTTCGGTCCGTTATTCTGTTAGGCGGGAGTGAATGAGGCGGAAGCCGAATCACCAGCAAACAGAGTTTAATGAAAATAGTCGCAGAGCAAACACACAGAGTTGCTATCCATGGGTCTTTCTCCGAGATATTGAAATAAGTCCACACCGCAGACATGTTGGCTTTTATCCAGATAACCGTGTGCTGGCTGCGCTTTTTAATTGTGTCATTACAATTGTGTTTCGGTGATTTAAGTATTTCGGCCGAACTTCACTATATTTCAAAGTTAAATATATTTGTAATCTTTGTAAACTTTTTACTCAACCACACTTTGCAAAATCATCTTTCCTTTTGATTTATGAGTGGATAAAAAACACCAATCAGCATAGAGCATGCGTTCTGTTTTGAACTTGTTTAAATGCTGATCTACTGATCTTCTGATCTATTTAGCATGACAATACAGTTCAGTCAGTTCAAAAGCAAGCAGAACATTTTTAAAAGTAATAAATGATGGACAAAACTCCTGAATCTAACTTGCCACAACATCTGTGGCCTTATTTGGTGATTTTTTTTAAGTAGTTAAAAAAATGTTTTGGGCTTAGGATAATTTTTATAGAATTCAATCAGTGTTTGATTTATTAATATCATTCTATTAATAGATTGGTGTGCTAAGAGTAACATTACGGTCTTTTCACATAAACTGAGTTGATTATGTGACAAAAATGATAATAGGACATTATAGCCAAAATATGTCATAGTACATAGTAAAGGCAAATTCTTTTGTACTTTTACTCGAATGAAGGTTTAAAGGGAGCACTTTTACTGGAGTGATATTTTACCTTATGTAACTTAACCTAATTGTTTTTTGTACCTCGTCCACCACTAATTCACTGTATAGAATATTCAAATGTTAAAATGCGGTTAGGAAGAATACTTGCCTTGTCATCACCAAACTTGAAATAGTAAATAATGTCCATGACCATAGTTTCAACAAATTTGGCAACAATTACAGGAAGCTTTTGAAATCTGAATCTTTTCACTAGAACTGTAATTTAACTTTTTATCATTATGGACTGTTTATTTTACTTAACAGCTATTACTAAAATAATTCAGTGTTAAATAGGCTTCTAGAGCTATTTTCCCAGAAAGAACAACCTAACCCTAGATTTATGTTATTCTAAGAGGTAACATATTTGAACCTGTTCCCAGATGATCTCTGCCAGGCCTTTCTGATCCTGCAGCACACACCAAAGGAACAGATCTCTGCCTGCATCATGGACTGTCTCTAGCTCTCGAACTTGGCTTTGGTCTGTGGTCTGTAAAGCCAAAAAAAAAAGTGATTTGTTCGATCAAATGTCACAGATTTTTTTAGCTTGATCATGTTGATGTTAAAGCATTCAAACACTTGCACTTACTCTACTCTTGACCAAAATGTGGAGATAAACATACATTATCTTTTTTAATGCATATTATTCAATAATTCAAATACAGTATTACATGGTAATTATAATAACTGCATTGAAGTAAAGAATGTGATAGTGGGAGATGTAAGTCTCTATGGCATCATTCATACTCACTGTAGAAACCTTGTCATCACTGTCATCACTGGATATCTCTATTTTGTGATGCGGCTGCATTAGGGGGTAAAGTGGTTGTGTAAAGCTGCCCAGTATGTGCCGCACTTCAGCAGCCACATGGCTCAGGGAAATTTTCTGGCTTCCTTGCGCTCGCTTGGCCAGTTTGCGCAAAAACAGACAGCTAGGAAGATGCTTATAGAGGTCACACAGTGTATCTTTTAGTTCAAGGAACTGAACAACGCATAGCCCATTCTCCAGCAGCAGACGTACAAAATCAGCCTTATGACCCACCAGGGCAGAGAACATGGGCTGGTGCAGATCACAGGACTGAGGAGAAGAGCACATGAAATAGTTGGATATTATTATTGAAAATACTCTCATTTGTATTTATTTGCTTAATGTTTTATCTTAAGTAAATACAATACAATAATGGTTGTATTGGGTGATATAGACTTTTTTACTTTGTTGAGCTATATTTTTGGTATGTTAATTTTATTTTGTCATTATGTTAGTTGGGTTGAAAGAGGCAGATTTAGAGGACAGGGGGGTATGGAGACGGATGATCCGCTGTGGCGACCCCTAATGGGAGAAGCCGAAAGAAGAAGCAGTTATACTTTGTATAACTTTATAGTTCTAGGTATGGATTATTACAGATCTGTTTTAAATTAGTCAATGGGATGTTATTTTAACAAAAAACATTTAATTTGAAATTAACACATTTAAATAAACAAATCTAGTGTGATTGGATTTTGTGCTAAACAAAGTGGGAAGAAACCCATATTCCTAACCATACAATTATTAAGAATGCAAATATGAATTCACTAGTGTTAAGGTATAAATATTCAACTGACCTTCCATTTACTTTCTTCAGTAAATATCTCGCTCTCTGCAATGTCTACCCGGTTCCAGGCCACAGCCAGCTGCAGCTGTCTCTCCCTGCTCACACTGTCACTGCACCGGGGTGCTGTTGAGATGAAACAAATTTCCCTTTTTTGTTTTTCTTTAATTACCAACACTTTATAATCTCTATTATCTTAATGCATTATTCATTAACTATAACTATATATAGTTAATGAATGAGTAACTATAATGAAACAGTAAAGGTTTTATGAGATTCTAATGAAAAAGACATGCCATCCATCAAAAAGTTCATAGCTTAGAGGTTTAATAATAATAAGCAATTCAGCAGACTCTGTGGAAAACTAGCAGATAATGGACTACAGTATGTTAAATCCATAGCTACTAATGGAAGCATAAAGCTGCACCAGACTTTGTTGGCCAAAATTTCCATTAGGGCACTATATTCCTTATAGTTATGAATTCCTCTGAGTATTAAACCTCTGAGTATTTCCCGCTAATGTAGGGCAAGCTGGATACCAAGATGGAAATAATCAAATCAAATAGCACCTTTTAGGAAAGCTTGGAGTATAGCTAGATCCACATCATTGTTTTTCTCTTCGTCAATGCGGAACACAGTTAACAGCTGGGGGATCTGGACAATGTCTTGAATCTGTGCAAAATATGGAAAAATGTTAGGTAGTTACATATGATAAGGTAATCTGTAGCTAGACACCTGGTGTAGCTGTTACTGGATTCTCCAAAATAAATGTGGTTTATGTTTTTTTACACTTTAATGTAAAATAAAATGTTGCTGGAAGTTTTCCACTTTCTTTCGGCTTCTCCCATTAGGGGTCGCCACAGCGGATCATCCGCATGTTTGATTTGGCACGTTTTTATGCTGGATGCCCTTCCTAACGCAACCCTCCCCATTTATCCGGCCTTGGGACCGGCACTAAGAGTGGCTGGGGTTGGTTCCCACTAATTTAAAAAATAAATTTCAATCAGGCTTAAAAATATGAAGGCAATAGTGTGTAAACAGGACATTCATTATAATATAATATAAAATAATATAATATTATATAATATAATATAATATAATATAATAAAATATAATATAATATAATATAATATAATATAATATAAAATGATATAATAAAAAACTAAATTATATATTATATTACATAATACTGTATTATATTATATTGAGTATTTTACACTTAAATGCTAACATTGGAATTTATGTACTTACAAACAGTAGTCACCATCAGTAATGATATAATTTCCAATTATAATTATACATTTGTAAAAACTATGTCAATACAAATGGTACTTAATTGTATAATAAATATAAATATTTTGGGGAAAATGTATACATCTTGCATAGTGCTATACCACAAATATTAATGAAAATATATAGGACAAAATATATTTTTTTCTGACAAAAATCCTAAGAAACTGTGGTATATTTTGTAATTTACTTTATAGGGACAGAATTGTGCCAACCTTTTTGGTCCACTCAATGATCTGCAGTTCAGAAAATTTCTCGTACTCCTCTGTAAAAAACTTTTTTAGCAGTCGTTGGATAAGCGCAATTGTGATCTTAGACAATGGTAGGCCAGCTACATTGGCAATGACATCAGCCACACGCCCAGAACCTTCCAAAACAACACATGGAGTGCTGTTTATCATGGAGTTGTAGATTGTCTGTGGGAAGTGATCAGTGGTTAAGCACAAAATAGAAAGTGCACTTTCTTTACAGTTGGTTTAAAAATAACATAAATTTGATCTCACATTTAGCGTTCCTGGTCCACCATCTAGTACCACACACACGACTGGAATCTTCAGTTGACTATCTGGTAAGAATGATTTTTTGTCTATTAGACAAAACTGTTGAAACATTACTACATGTTTGAAGACTGTAATTTGTTAGAAAAGTACAAAGACATTGTAATAATAAACACACACACACACACACACACACACACACACACACACACACACACACGTGTATTACCCAAATGGGGTCTAACAAATGTAAACAATTTCATTTAAGTTTTTCATTTATTTAATTTTATTTAATCAATTTTATTTGGGCCAATTTAATTGATTACTCAATTGAATCAATATAATAAATGTGTATTTTATTAATTTGATTTATTCCATTTTATTTTAATAAAATATTTTATTAAAATATCCTTTTATATATTATTTAATCAAGCAGGCATTTTATTTAATTATTAAAAAAAATGTAGTGTTCAAATGTTGATTATCACAAATGTCAATTGTACGAGACGCTGCGTCGGAACGCTTTGGGAATGCCTCTGTGTTGTCCACGCTCTGGATCACATGTATAATAAGTCCAAATGGAAAGGGTGACGCCACGATCAGAAAGCTTAAAAGCACATGGAGTGAAACCAGTGGCAGCTTTTGAAAGGAAAAGGAAGTGTTTCAGGATGCAGGTAGTGTGGCATGGATACGCAGCGTTGCATATGAAACCTGTAGATGTTCCCCTTCAGGAACTCGAGCTGTGTCGGAACGATTTGGGAATGAGAGTCCATTCAAACCAGACTGATCAATCCCTGCCTAGTGTACAGCTGGACAGGACAGAGAGGCCACGAATGGCACTAAGGCCGAGGCTATAGAACCTGACAAAGGTTAGCAGGGTGGACCAGCCCGCAGCATTGTAAATGTCCTTAAGGGAAAACTCCAGAGGACAAGGCCTTAGAGGCCGCCACACTTCAAGTGGAGTGTGCTCTGACCACAAATAGAGTGGGGAGACCAGAGGACTCATTAAAGGTGGGAATCACGTCCACAATCCATCTGCTAAGCGTCTGCTTTTTCTCACGGTGCCCGCTTTTCGGAAGGCCATAGCAGACAAACAGCTGCTCCGTCTTCATATATGTCCAGTGCTCACACTAGACACAGTTGGTTAAGCTTCTCCTGGTCTGGGGACTAAAAGGGAGGAGGAGAGAATGCCTGGAGCCTTTTAAGTTGTGGGACAACCGAAAGTACTTTGGGAACATACCCTGATCTAAGGTAGAGGAAGGCACTGGCCAGGCCTGGAGTAAAATCCAGGAGGGAAGGGGCCACAACAAGGGCCTGAAGATCTCCTACTCTTTTGAGGAATTTAGAAGGGCAAGAGGAAAACAGTCCTAACTGTGAGGAACCTCGCAGGTCAGAGGCTCAAAGGGAGGCTGTGACAGGACAAAGGGCAAAGTCCCATGCAACTCTAGGTTGGACCGGAGGCCTCAGTCACCAATAGGTTCTTACCCAGCGAATGCCTCGTGAGGAGGGCATGACAGGCCGCAATGGCAGACTTGTAAGGTGAACAAATGGTTCTTGAAGGAATTCCAGTACTGAACTGACTGGGTAGTGCCTCGTGGCCTACAACCTCCTCCTGGAGGGAGCTCTGGATTGGAGAATAGTCTCTACCACCTCGGTGGAGAGACCGTCGGCTAGCAGCTGCGCTCCCTCTAGGCGGGGGTGTATTATTATGCACCCTGCCTGAGATAGAAGATCCCTCCTGAGTGGAAGCCCCCAGGGAGGGTGTTCAAGAAGTGCTACCAGGTCCGCAAACCATGGCCTACCCGGCCACTATGGGGCCACCAGGAGGAGACGGATTCCATCCGGGCGAACTCTCTCCAGAACTCTCGGAAGCAGTATGATGGTTAAAGGCATACAGGTGCGGCCTAGGCCACACATGTACTATAGCATCCAGCCCTAGAGGAGCTGGACTTGAGAGGGCATCTGCTCCCTGGTTTAATCGGCCTGGTATATACGCTGTCATCAAGGAGAGCAGCTTCCCCTGGGCCCACAGGAGGATCTGGCATGCCAGCTTGTACAGGAGGTGAGAGCGCAGACCCCCCCTGGATAGACCCCCCCATGTTGGACGTGGTTGCCATAGGACCCAGCAGTCTCTGAAACTGCTTTACAGTGAGTGACTGGCCTTCCCTCACTTTCTTGATGGCTGCGAAAATGGACTCGGCACGAGCCATAAGGGTCAAATCCCAAAAGGCCCCAAAGTATATGGTTCTCTGTGATGGAGAAAGCACACTCTTTTTGGCATTCATCCTTAACCCCAGGTCCTTCATGTGGGCAAGAATGACATCTCGATGCCGGACTGCCAGTTGCTCTGATTGAGCCAGTATGAACTAATCGTCGATTTAATTTAGAATGCTGATGCCCCAAAGCCTCAGAGGGAACAGAGCCGCATCCACATCCTTTGTGAAGGTGCGGGGTGAGAGGGCAAGACCAAACGGAAGGGTCTGATACTGGTAAGCTTTGGCCCCGAAAGCAAATCTCAGAAACTTTCTGTGGGCTTAAAGTATGAAACTGTGAAAGTATGCTTCTTTCAAATCTATGGTCACAAACTAGTCCTCGAACCTGATTTGGGACACAACCTGCTTCAGGGTCATCATCTTGAACTTGAGTCTCAAAAATAAGCGGTTCAGCTGACACAGGTCCAGTATAAGACAACCCACCATCCTTTTTGGGAACTATTAAGTCCCTTTTGGGGGGAGTGTGCACTGTGACACTCTCTTAGCACCTTGCCATGCCAGGAGGTGCCGGGTTGCGACGCTCTCTTTTTGCACCTCGTGATTCCGGGAGCTGCGCCAACTGCTTCTTTTCTTCCTGAAACCTTTTGACGACCGCATTAACAGCGTCCCCGAAAAGACCACTGGGCACCAGCGGGGCGTCCAGGAGAACAGCCCTATTACTGTCGGAAAGGTCACAGACCGGTTCACAGCCATGGTGTGCAAACAGCCTGCGGCCTGACCCTCTGAGGCATAGGCCTTGCATACCAGTGCCGAGGTGGTTCTTAGGGGCTTGGTGGGCAGAGCTGGGGCTATGAGGGAAGACGCATCAACCGGAGAGAGATAGCCAGCGAGTGTCTCTTCGATCTGGGGCATCGCACGATAGCCACACTCCTTCAGTCCTACTATATTGGAATATAGCGTCACCTTGGGACTGAAGGGGCGGGAGGAATAAGGTCTAGCCCACAACCTGGACAGCTCGGTGCAGGTCTGGAAAAAAGGCATGCCCCGGGGCGGAGGCAGTGACGTGGGTTGCTCGCTAGGTGGACGAGCCTTCTGCTGATCAGCCGGTCATTCTATCTTGAGCTTGGCGATGGCACAGGTCACTAAATCTAGGAGCTCCTCGAACAGGACCACCTGAGAGGTGGTCTCAAGGGGCTCGGACACCTTCATCCCTCTGCCCCACCTAAGAGGAAGAGAGGCAAAGCTCTTCTCGCAAAGGGAAGAAACCGCTGAAAGGCGTGCTTACGAACCTTGCGATCAGGCAGTGGACTGAGCAGGTGAGGGCGGCAAAAGGGACAAGCCCGTCTTCAACCCCTCTGTGAGGTTCACTTGTGAGCCATAGGTCCTAGCATGGCTAAAACCACAAGGAGCAGGAGCACCCTCCTGAAAGAGTGCTCTCCGAGAGCAGAGCATTTACACACAAGGTGCTTCTTGAACAACAGAAGCTGCCGCTGGTTTCACTCCATGTGCTTTTAAGGTCTTGGCGTCACCCCGCCAGTGACAGTGCACTTTCCATTTGGAATGATTATACACGTGTTTCAGAGCGTGGACAACACAAAGGTGTTCCCAAAGCGTTTCGACGGAGCTCGAGTTCCTGAAGGGGAACTGTGTTAATTAAAAAACACAGGCAATTTTTGGTTTTCCATTTCTTCCCCCTAACCATATCAAAAACCAATCGAACTGAGACTTAAAAACCTTACAGAACCGTGAATATTGTGTACCGTTACACCCCTAATGCATATATTCAGTACATAATCTATATATATATACCTGTTTAAACTCGTTATCAGTATAAAAGACACTTGCCCACAACCTCAAACAGTCAGACTCCAAACTCCACTATGGCCAAGACAAAAGAGCTGTCAAAGGACACCAGAAACAAAATTGTAGACCTGCACCAGGCTGGGAAGACTGAATCTGCAATAGGTATGCAGCTTGGTGTGAAGAAATCAACTGTGGGAGCAATTATTAGAAAATGGAAGACATACAAGACCACTGATCTCCCTCGATCTGGGGCTCCACGCAAGATCTCACCCCGTGGGGACAAAATGATCACAAGAACGGTGAGCAAAAATCCCAGAACCACACGGAGGGACCTAGTGAATGACCTGCAGAGAGCTGGGACCAAAGTAACAGAGGCTACCATCAGTAACACACTACGCCACCAGGGACTCAAATCCTGCAGTGCCAGACGTGTCCCCCTGCTTAAGCCAGTACATGTCCGGGCCCGTCTGAAGTTTGCTAGAGAGCATTTGGATGATTCAGAAGAGGATTGGGAGAATGTCATATGGTCAGATGAAACCAAAATAGAACTCAACTTGTCGTGTTTGGAGGAGAAAGAATGCTGAGTTGCATCCAAAGAACACCATACCTACTGTGAAGCATGGGGGAGGAAACATCATGCTTTGGGGCTGTTTTTCTGCAAAGGGACCAGGACGACTGATCCGTGTAAAGGAAAGAATGAATGGGGCCATGTATCGTGAGATTTTGAGTGAAAACCTTCTTCCATCAGCAAGGGCATTGAAGATGAAACGTGGCTGGGTCTTTTAGCATGACAATGATCCCAAACAAACAGCCCGGGCAATGAAAGAGTGGCTTCGTAAGAAGCATTTCAAGGTCCTGGAGTGGCCTAGCCAGTCTCCAGATCTCAACCCCATAGAAAATCTTTGGAGGGAGTTGAAAATCCATGTTGCCCAGCGACAGCCCCAAAACATCACTGCTCTAGAGGAGATCTGCATGGAGGAATGGGCCAAACTACCAGCAACAGTGTGTAAAAACCTTGTGGAGACTTACAGAAAACGTTTAATTTCTGTCATTGCCAACAAAGGGTATATTACAAAGTATTGAGATGAACTTTTGTTATTGACCAAATATATATACCGTATTTTCCGGACTATAAGCCACTACTTTTTTCCCACGCTTTGAACCCCGCGGCTTAAACAATGAAGCGGCTAATTTATGGATTTTCATAAATTTTATGAATTTTCAGGCTTCAAGCCAAAAAACTGACCCTCAAAACATTAAACCAATGAAATTGCCGAACGAGTTCAGGTGAACCAATGAAACTCTTTATATCAAATCGGGTGCGCTCCCACTGAATCGGGCCGCACCACATCATAAATATGGATGAGGTTCCTCTGACAATTGACCTGCAGCTCACTCGGACTGTCAACAGGAAATGCGAATCATTCGTCACGCTGAAAAAAACCGGGCATGAAAAAAATGCACTTCACCTGTGTTCTGAGCTGCACGGCATCGGGAGAAAAGCTTTACCGATGGTGATTTTTAAACGCACGATGATGCTAAAAGAAAAACTCCAGAGAGAAATAGTTGTGAAAGGAAGGAGGAAGACAGTGAACAATGACTTTCATGGTAGGCTACCGTTTTGTTACAAGCCGTGTAACAGACACTGTCTTTCGTTAAAGCCTGTGTAAAGTTCATTAGTTTCAATGTAGACACCTGTGGCTTATAGACAGGTGTGGCATATTTATGTTCAAAATAAAAATATTTGTAAAATTCAGTGGGTGCGGCTTATATTTGGGTGCGTATATATACAGTTATTATTTGGGTGTATATATATATATATATATATATATATATATATATATATATATATATATATATATGGTCCCCAAGTTATGATGGTTCGACTTACGATTTTTCGATCTTACGATGACGATAGCAATACAACAAAATTGTTAAAATATTTAAAATTACGTGCAACAGGCACAGGCAGCAGTGTACGATACGTTCGATGCGCAGCTGGGATGAGCGTATCTCTCGCCCTGTGAGATGCCCCACTCTCGCTAGCGGTCGATGGATTAAAGTTGTCTCAATGTGTATTTCTTTCTGTTTCACATGGTTTCATACAGCAATTTTAGTGATAAAAGCATGTCTTTCAAGCCATCAGTTTGTTCAACTCACCTTGGTTTTCTAAAGGCTTTTCAGAGATCAGTTTCTCCAGCCGCCCACGAAGTTCAATCTCAGCCCCATATTTGCCAGATGTTCCATCATCCACTAGCAGGAAGTGAGAGTGGTTAACATCCAGGCAGGATAATTCCCCCTGGCCAACTTCATCTAAATAATAATGAGCAGGAAAGCGACCCTGAAAAAGTGTTTAATAGTCAGTGAGACGGCCAGATAGTCGGACAGATAGACACACAGATAGCCCATCATCAATCAAATAATGTGGGTTTTCTCTTGGTTTTCCTGTTTTTTCCCATGCCTAAAAGACTTGGCAGGTGGATTGGTTACTCGTAAATTGCCCACTAGATGTGAATGAGTGTTTAAATGTGCATGCTGTATTGTTATAGGCATAGCTCTGCCTCACATCCAAGGTTCCCAGGATAGTCATCCTAAACTGAATAATGCAGTGGCGGGCGGTCAGGGATAGCAAAGCCTTCTCTGCTGGCCTAAACTATCAGAAGCACTGACCTCCATTTACAACCTAGATTCTAATATTTGTGAAATTGTATTTATTTATTCCCAACAGTTTATTCTCTTCATTTCGTAGCGTTTCTCTTGGCTGCAATGCTTCCAGAACGTGTATGTGGATGTTAGATTTTTTGTCCAATCAGATTTCAAATTTGCCTCAAAGGGCCAGCTAGCTGGCCCAGAATAGTGTCATAATTTGTCTGTCCTCTGATTGGTTGGTCAAGTTACTAGCAGTTGGAAAACTGTTACAGCCAAGTTCGACTGGCAAAACACGTCTGTAGCACTCTGCACACATTAATACATCTGAGTTAGACTTTTTTTATGCCTACTGAGGAAGAGAAATTGATTTGGTTTTGGACATAATAAAAATAAATTTTCAAGAAAAGGTAGACATCGTGAGAAGAGGTCGGCCAACCCCGAAGCTAACTACCTTCTCTCAGCCCAGGAAAAGGTTTGTTTGCCACTTCCAGACCAGTGAATACGAGCCATTGGATTACAGCATGTGAGGAGTGGTGCAAATTATAAGTATGCATCTCTGGTGAGTAGGTTGTATTTTATTAAAATGTTTATGTTTTTGTCATGTTATTAGACAAATATTGATTCGGGACTGCTCCAAATAATGTAGGTGGCACAGTTGCAGTGGGGTTGTAGTGTAGATGTTTGGAGTTGTCTTAACTGGGTTTCTTGCTTTAGTAAAATGGTATTCACCCTCCATACGTGAAACACCTCTCTCTCTGTAATGCCATGCGCTGTTATATTACGTTTTTGAATAGTATTGATAGCTTCTATAATTGCGACGTGATAGTGGTGGTATTAAGAGGTGGATTAATTCGCATAAGTCACCACACAAGGCCCAGGTACCCAATGCATGGCCTGCCACTCGAATAATGTGCATACAAAATACTTACAAAAGCAAATCTAAAACAAATACATGATTTTAGATCTGGTCACATGGCCTGACATTAAGAGTACATGCACAGAATCTCCATACAGACAGTAAATTCAAGATCTAACTGGGAAGCACCATCTTAAGTTAAGCACTAAATAAAAAATCTTGTTAAATTAGTTAAAATTGTAATTACATCTCGATGAACTAAAGCCTGGCGGTTGTGGATGACCCCCCATGTAGCCATTCCAATAGCCACAATCTGGCTCCCTACAGAATTGCTACTTAGATTATAGTCCCGTACTGCTCTCCCAACATGTTTCATTACACCTGCGTGTGTTCCCCCAGTCAGGATCCATGCACCTGTAATAGACAAAACAAAATTCCTTTGATATAACTGTTCCTGTAATCAGGAAGATTGTCCTGTGCTAACTCACAATAAGCTCATGAGTTTGCTTTTACTATACAGTATGCTGTTGGATCTTTGATGAATTATAATCCACTATTTGCTGTTAGAATAGAATAGTGTGTTTCAAACCTTTACAGAAATATATGTTTAGAACCCTAATAAACAAACCCAACTCAACAGTAGTAGTAAAAAAACATCATAAGGTAATATACAGTAAGCAAAATAAATTTTAACTATAAGTTTGCTTATTCTCTACTGATACTAACACTACTACTAATAATAATAATACTAATATTAACTCTACTACTAATAATAGGGCCCCAACACTTCCTATTTCATTCTTAAGCTGTTTTCTTGTCAAGAGCTTATACCTGTGGTTTGGGCCACTTTAATTAATCCTCTCCGGAACTTGTTCTTCAGGTCAGTCTTCATGTGGAAGTTTTTGGCTCCTCCTGTGACTGATATTAACAGGTTAGGGGACTGAAGCTTCCAGTGCTCAATCATCAATTGGTATAGCTTCTCAACAGGCGTATCGGTGGATACACGGACATACTGGTTCGATCCAAAGGGATGGAATCACACAAAAACATACAAACATACTGTGTTAAAGATCAAATTTCAGTGTCTCCATGCAGCTCTTTTTTTCACAGTGAAATCCAACTCCAATTTACCCTTCCTGCTTTCTGTCCGATTCCTCCAAAGCTAATGTCTCCAAATGCATCAGTAGGAGCCTCCTGGATGTGCCTGTGTTTGTCGTACAACTGTCCCATGTGGTCCTCTGGCTTAATGGCTTCATCTTTGTGCATGGACTTCGAATAGCCACACATACAGATCCCCTCTCTGATTGCAAAAACATAGACACATGTTCATAGTTAAACACTGACTGAAATAATCAAACAATGTAATACACATAGTAATAAACCACACGCCTAAAGATAAATATATCTCTAAATACACTGGACTGGCTTGACTCAGCAGAACATGCAAGGCTGGAATAGGGATACAGTATTTGCTGATGTGCAGTGTACCTGCCATCTTCTGCATAGTAGCAGCACTCTTTTTTCTTGATGTTATCTCTAATCCAGGTGGAGAAGTTGCAGCGCTGGAAAGAGGGAGACAGAGACATACATCTTGTAACTGCATGCACAGCTAGAGACTGCACCCCGTCTTCCATCGACGTGCACGCAAACACACACACACACACAGAGCGGTGTGATAAAAAAAGACACTGCAGTAAGTGTGTGCAGTGGAGCAAGTGCTCCCAGTTGCAATACTGATGACGTCACTAAAATGAGACGTGAGTGTGTGTTTCTCAGCAGGCACTGCTGAGAAATATGCAAACCAGGATGAGAAAGCACCATTAGTGTCTCATGTGTCAATAAAATTCAGCTTTCCGAATTGAGAAGGCACTTAAGTTAAAATATGCTCACATACATTTTGCCACACAACATGATTTAGAAAACCACTTCCATTAATCCTGACTAAGCCAAGTTTTTGACTTGATTTTAAAGATGTAGGGATGTAAACAGAAATAATGAAAAAATTAAGGAAATAAGAATGCAATAAAATGTATATTTTTATATATAGTTTTTATATTAAATCTATTCAATTAATATTTTGAAATGGCTTAAAAACAATTCTTTATAATAAGTAATAAACAAAACAATTGCCTCACCTTGTTAATTTGTGACATCAGCGTGCTAAGTCCTATTTTATTGATCTGTAGGTTTTCCACTGTGGCTGGATGTATTTTACTGTCCCTTCTTTTCATTTCTGTACAGATACATATATACACAAGATTTTTATTTGTAAAACATGCCAAAATGCCTTGACCATCTTATACATTTATGCAATTATTGCCCTAAACCAAATTGCATTAAGAGCCTTGCTAAATAGCAGCTTGGTAGTGGATTTGAACACTGAGCTACCACTTGCTCGTTACATTACATATCGTAATAATTGTTATCAAAACTGCATGCAAAACATGCAACAAGGACAAAATCCATTAAATATAGCTAAAGAAATCCATATAAATATAAGACTGCTCTTCTAATAGTGTGAATGATCTTAACCTGATGCCCCCGATAGCAAAATAATGTAAATGATCTTAGGTTTAAAACTGACAAATGAGTTCATCTTTACACTGCAGTTTTACTTAAATCTTTTGGTCTTACACAATCTCAGTGAGTTTTTATTTAACACTTTCTTGCTTAATAGGGAACTAGATCTAAAATCTGCTTTGTGTAAAAGTCTAGAATCTAAAATCAGAGTAATACTAATACAGTCTCGGCTTTATTGATCTTGACATCAATTATGCTCCAGGACTACTACAAAACACTGAAGAATAAAGATCTACTTACTGTGCAATGTTTTGTGTTCCTCGTCCTGCTGAAGCATCACAGGAATACTGTTCATATGAGCATTGATCTATCAAAATACAACAGCACAATGATGACAGCAGCTCTTCATATCTACATCAGTGTAGTTCCAAGCATCTTACCTCCTCCCATCAGCTTCAGCTTTAACCATGCAATGATAGATCTGATCTATGGATTTACAAACCTCACTTTCTGAACCAACACCCAAACCGTCAAGCACAGCACAGGAGAAATTTGTAACATACATTTGTCAGTTGCAAGCAAATAGGCCAGACATTTATTTGCCTCTGAAGCCACTCATTCTCTGAAAGGGTAAGAAAAAAAAATCCGTCAGGTCTGTGCAACTTACCTTGTTTTCACCTACAAGAAATCTTGCCATTGTTTCAGATGTTTTGCTGTCTCTAATCTCCCCCATTGCTGGATAAATATCTAAATTCAATTAGATTCTATGAATTTTATTAAAAAACTACATGGTGTGATTAGCAGCTTTAGCTCTAATTCAGTTGTCAGAATTCAGGTGTGTTTAAGGTTGCTAAAGCCGTTTGCTTGTTCTTTACACCTTCGCAGTGATGGTTGCTGGGTGACACCTAAACTTGGTGTTGAGTTTTCTATGAATCAGCATGAGTGTCATGTAGTACTCAACCTGTAAAATGTACTTATGTACCAGTTTTCAAAAATCACTATAAAGGGTAAATAATTAGACCTTGGCTCAGTATAAAAATTTATACTTTGTACTGAGTGACATGAGCTTATCTGTATAGGTTTACTTTGAGCTGTAACAATTTTGTGTGTATTAAATTCCCAAAGAAAAAGTGTTGGATTTAGATTTTCTGATTTTGTGCATAGTAGTATATTAGACATATAGTATATTTGCACAAAGTGTGTCACAATATGTGAATCATTTTACATTCTGCATCTGCAAAGTCTATTTATCCACCTTTCTTTAATTATTGTTTTACAGCTTCACTACAAAGAGGAAAATATTCCAAAATGTTAATATAAACCAGATGACACAAATTATTTAAGCGCCTTGTTTACATAATGACAATGTAACACCAGAAATAACTTTTTTTTTTTTTGATAGTTTTGGATAATTGTTTTTAAATGTATGCACTTCTAGTAACTGCATTAGAAATTTACATTTGCACATAAAACAAAGTAGTTAGTGGTGGACATCTGGTGTCCTCTGCTGGGCTATTTAAAAATTACACAAATAAATATTAGATTAAAATATATTTTGGTTTTATCATTACTCCTAGTTAAAATACAAAAAGCCTAGAACATTAGCAGGTTTTACATACTGCTTTACTCAAATAGCCTAATCATCCTCTTCACCCTGTTTTATTAAAAGAATAAAAAACTCACTACACTCAGCATTATACAGAGATATTGCCTGTCTGTATTTCTTCCAGCACGGAACCAGTGAGATTTGTTACATCCTGATTCAAGAAAAGTGCAATTTCTCCATTGGTGGAGCAATGTGGTGACTCTAAACCCAACCACAGGGCTCTCTCTTCTCGAGCACAGGTTGAGATCTGCAATAAAACAGATCTCTTCCCACAATGCTGAATCGAGTGACCCAGCGTTAGTCTGCTTCCCCATCTCCTCCTTGAGCTCAGCTTGGTAAGCTGTGAGCAGTAAAGTGGCATTTAGGGCTCTGACAGACGACCTCTCTGTCTGTCCCTGCAGTAAGGGGGAGAAGGAAGACCGGGCTGCCTGATGATTGGGGTGGCGGTGACTTGTCACAGATACTTCAACTTGCGGTGGACATCTCCAACTCCTCCATATTGTGCACCTCCAGTCTAAAGAAACCCTTAACAGGTACTGTATAAACTTTCTTTCGGCTTCTCTCATTAGGGGTCGCCACAGCGGATCCTCCGCATGTTTGATTTGGCACATGTTTTTACGCTGGATGCCCTTCCTAACGCAACCCTCCCCAATTTATCCGGGCTTGGGACCGGCACTGAAAGTGGCTGGGGTTGGTTCCCTGACCAGGGATCGAACCCGGGCCGCAACGGTGAGAGCGCCGCATCCTAACCACTAGACCACCAGGGAACCTTAACAGGTACTGTATATGAGAAAGAATTGTCCCAGAAACTTCACATTTCTGCGACACATGCTGGGACAGCTTGTATCAGTTGCTTAACTGAGGAAGTGTGTGATGGCAGCCTCTTCCCATCATCGAAAAGACAAGCAACCTCTTCATCTTCCTCCTCCACTTTGTCCCCAACCAAAGGGTCTAATTTAAAGAGGGGAGGAACTTCACCTTTTCCCAGCTGCACTGGGCCTGAGGAACAACCTCGTCCATCTCCGTGGGTGGCGCAGAAAGACTTGGGTCTCCTTTATTCGCGGCAGCGACTTGCACTCTGCGTTCCAAAACACTTAACGGGAACTGAGAGCAGTGCAGGCAGCAATTGGGATTAGCGAGCACAGCCTGGGCATGTCTAACTCCCAAACATGCTATGCACAGGAGGTGAGAGTCTAGATGAAATCATAGACTCTTATGCACAAGGGCGAGATGTATCTTTCTACTTCGCTGTGCCACTGGATGGGCTCACAGTCACCATAACTGAGATGCGAACACAGGGAGATTAACAAAATCACCACGACATGCCTCAAATGAACAGTTTAGTGGACACTTATACGAGGATCGGCTGAGGATAGCTTCCAATAGGATCTTCAAGGGGAAAAGAACAATAATGAGGTAGGGACCGTCAGCAGCAATGTATATAAGGGAAGCAGGACTCCTGCATCACTATTCTGATTGGTCTGTCTTGTCACCGACGGAGTGAAGCCGGCGCCAGCTTCTGTAAGAAGGAAGTGCTGCAGGGACACCGTGTGCAGTGTGGCAAGGAAACGCAGCGTCTCGTTCCCTCAGGGAACTAGGGTTACATACATAACCTAGAGATGTTCCCTTTTAGGAACTCGAGCTGTATCGCAACGCTTTGGGAACAAGAGTCCAATACCGCCAGGCTGACCAGTCCCTGACTTGTGTGTATGGGCACAACTAGATGGAAGGACAGAAGAGCCAGGAGTGGCACTGAGGTCGAGGTTAAAGAACCTGACGAAGGTCAGCAGGGTGGACCAGCCCGCAGCGTTGCAGATGTCTTTGAGGAACACTCCAGAGGACCAAGCCTTAGAGGCTGCCACACTCCGGGTCAAGGGAGCTTTGACCCCAAATGGAGCGGGGCAACCAGAGGACTAGTGTCAATAATCGATCTGCTCAGGGTCTGCTTATTCACAGGAAGGCCTCTCCTTGGAGGGCCATAGCAGATGAGCAGTTGTTCCGACTTCCTCCAAGGCTCGTCACAGCCGGTTCTCCTTCTCCTGGTCTGGGGCCTGAATCAGATGAGGATAGGATGTCTGAAGCCTAACAGGCCTTGAGAGGTCCGAGGGCACTTTGGGGCTGTAACCCGCTCTAGGATGCAAGAAGGCACTGGCCATGCCAGGGGCCACTGAGAGGGCCTGTAGATCAGAGAGCAGATAGCCAGGAGAAGCACAGTCATTATTCTGCTGCAGACAGCCAAACAAATGCCTCCCTGGTGGTATTTCATGTATCTGCCTGTATTTTTTCAGCATTGGGGACACATTTAATCCTGACCAAATGTTTATCCTAATTTGCAGAAATGCAGCCCCAAACTTGCAAGGAAATACCACCTTGCTTTATTCAAGCATCTGCATCTCTTTCTCTCTCTCTCTCTCTCTCTCTCTCTCTCACTTTATAAACATATATAGATATATACACGTACATTTCAAGTAAGCATCTAACGGTTCCTATTTCAATTCCACTCCCACACCACCGGAGGGAACCATTAGCACTTATACACAGCATTACAGTAATAACATTGTGTTTGTTTGTTTGTTTGTTTTACCTTACTGTACTTTTTCAGAAAATATATTTAAAGAAATCCTGACTAAACTATACTTACAACTCACTTTATTTTAATTTGACATTATTCATTGCTATGAATTGACTTTGAAATTTTAATTTGAATCCAATAGAAACAGAGATATGCCACTAAAATATTTGATGGATTACCAGAAGTAAACTGGTGACATAAAATTATATGGCAGTGGCACCAGACCCTCAATCCTGGCAAGAAACTGTACAGTTTAAATTTTAATCATACATAACTGAAGCCACGCTTTATTTCACAAAAGTAATGTTCAAGATAATAATTCCTGCTGACTGTTGTATTTTTAAGACATTTGAGATTGACTTTAATATTCATTATCAGCTTTCATAATGTTCATAAATGCAGTTATATAACGTCAGTTTTCATAATCTTAGATTGAAAAACTATTAACTGATAAAGACATCAAATCTGTTTAAAAACACAAATACTACTGTAATGTCATTTTTCTTTGTTTGTTTAAATGATAAAGTGCTCGTGTGAGTCATTGGTGTTACATAAGGGCCTTGTCAGGGTCTGGACATTTTTTTGGGTTGTTCGTTTTTGCTTTGGCCACCAGATGCCGCCACTGGGCCCTTTTACCCTACTCCCTAGCCCCTAACTGCTTAATGTCTCCTACCTGCTCCTTGTTAGTGTTGTGTATTTATGTTACCCCTTTTGCTTCGGGCTTTGTTGGTTCATTATATTTGTCTTCACTTTTGTTGCGGTACAGTCGTCATTATTTTTGTCATGGTATACTGGTCTTTACATTGGTCTTTGTATTTGTTTGTCTTAATATTTGCATTTGAATCTGGTTATGTGTGGGTTTGTTTGTTGTTCTGTTTGGTGAGCGTCTTTCTATTTTGTTCGATTTCTTTGTCTGCTGTTTTTCTTGAGTCTCATGTCTTCTCGAGTCTCCTGGCTTCTTCTGTCTTCTCGAGTCTCCTGGCTTTTCCGTTCTTCTGAGTTTTCCCAAGCCTCTCGTCTTCTCGAGTCTCCTGGTACCTATTGTCTTCCCAAGTTTCTTCGTCCTGTTTTGTCATTACTTATTTGAATTAGTCTTGTGTCATTATTTTGTTTCGTTAAACCCACTCTGCCTGTTAAATTTTTTGGCTCACTTTTCTCGAGCTTTTTGGAGATATTATTTTCATTAAAATATAATCATGCCTTTGCACATGCCTTTGCACATGCCTTTGCACATCTCAACCGTCTTTGCGGTTGGGTTCCAACACCTTTCTGTGGCAGGCTGCTGGAAAGTCTGCCACTTGCTCTAGCAATCCTGGTTCGAGACCTGCTCCAAAACCTGACCGGCTTGTTTATAAATATGCCCAATTTAGGTAGTTATTTGTGAGGTGAAGAAATCTGTGGAAGATAATGCAGTGTATGGCACTCAGCCTGCTCTGTCTGGCCCTTTCTGATAGACTCATCAAGTAAGAGAACGTGTTAAAGAATTATTAGGAAACAAAATTGACAGTTTTCAGGAATTGAAATGAATGTGGACATTAATCAGATCAGATTCATGATGTTATTTTGCATTTTGTTGTCTGTAAGGGTCCATAAAAGTCTACCATAATGAAGAAAAGGGATATCCTAGAGGAAATCCCTCAGAGTACAGCTATTAGGATGTTACCATGAGAACCTGTTCAGCCAATATGATGTAAATCTACCTTTTTATAGAAATATGATTATACAGTAAAAAAAGCTTTATTCTACAGCCTATTACTGTACTTCACACTATTCTTGTAAATAATTGGGCTTGCTAGTTTAGGTGTGTGTGTGATTTAATAATGCATAAAATGCAAACAAATTATGGTGATGGTTGTAATAGGTGCATGTATATTATAAGGTTACACGAGTATCAATGCTTTGCACACATGTTTGATATTCCATATATATATCCAGATAGATTATTGTGGAAAGGTCGGTATTGGATCCCCTCAGTATTTCTCTCAACTTTGACACTGGTTTCAGCACTCTGTGGGTCAACTCCATCTACTATACTGAGTACTATACACACACTGAAGAACTGCGATACAACAGTTTTACAGTAGATCGTTAAATAAGATGTTGTTACAGAAACAATAGTGTACTAGAATAAGCACATTAATATAAACCTGTGATTTACCTTGAGGCCAAAACAACTGTCAGAATAAACACCATTTGACCAATCGGATATATAACATTTTTATTTATTTATTTATTTATTTATTTATTTATTTATTTATTTATTT
>JAAIIK010000129.1:1681806-1698224 GCA_014706435.1 Silurus glanis | reverse complement strand
TCATTAGGCTTATTGACTGCTTACACAAGTCAGAAATGATAGCTCAGCTGGTAAGGTGTTGGTTTACCGATTAACAGAACCCACAAGGTTGTGGGTTCTAGCCCTGCCATCGCAAAGCATAATTAAATTTTTTTTTTTAATCCAATAGTCTGTCTACTTTGTGACATTAAACTGTAAATCTATTTGTTAATTAAAGAGACCTATTCAAAAGATTGCTTTATTTCATTTTCTTTTTTAAACGACTTGTTTGGATTACTTTTAATATGAGTTACATGGTGTTGAAGTATGGAAAAGAAGCCATGTTGGTTCATTAGACTTATTGACTGTTTGCACAAGTGAGAAGAGGTAGCTCAGTAGGTAAGGTGTTGGTTTACTGTTTAGCAGGTCCCCACATGGTTGTGGGTTCAAGCCCCACTATTGCCAAGGTAAACTTTTTATTTCTCTTTTGAAATCTTATAGTTTGTCTACTTTGTGACATTAAACTGTAAATCTATTTGTTAATTAAAGAGACCTGTTCAAAAGATTGCTTTATTTCATTGTCTTTTTTTAAAGACTTTTTTGGACTACTTTTAATATGAGTTACATGGTGTTGAAGTCGAAAAAGAAGCCATTTTGGTTTATTATGCTTATTGACTGCTTGCAAAAGTCGGAAGATTTAGCTCAGTGGGTAAGGTGTTAGTTTACCGATTAACAGGTCCCCACAAGGTTGTGGTTTCAACCCCCGTTATAGCCAAGGTAAAAATTTTATTTCTCTTTTGAAATCTAATAGTTTGTCTACTTTGTGACATTAAACTGTAAAGCTATTTGTTAATTAAAGAGACCTGTTCAAAAGATTGCTTTATTTCATTGTCTTTTTTTAAAGACTTGTTTGGCCTACTTTTAATATGAGTAACATGGTGTTGAGGTATGGAAAAGAAGCCATCTTGGTTCATTAGGCTTATTGACTGCTTCCATATATCAGAAGAGGTAGCTCAGTAGGTACGGTGTTGGTTTACTGATCAGCAGGTCCCCACAAGGTTGAGTGTTTAATCCCTGGCATCGCCAAGGTAAAATTTGTATTTCTCTTTTGAAATCTAATACTTTGTTTACTTTGTTACATTAATCTGTAAATCTATTTGTTAATTAAAGAGACCTGTTCAAAAGATTGCTTTATTTCTTTGTCTTTTTTGAAAGACTTTTTGGGCCTAATTTTTATGAGTTACATGGTGTTGAAGTATTGAAAAGATGCACTGTTGGTTCATTAGGCTTATTGACTGTTTCCCCAAGTGGGAATTGGTAGCTCAGTGGGTAAGGAGTTGGGTTACCGATCAGCAGATCCCCACAACGTTAGGAGTTCATCCCCCGGCCTCACCAAGGTAGCATTTTTATTTCTCTTTTCAAATCTTATAGTTTGTCTACTTTGTGACATTAAACTGTAAATTTATTTGTTAATTAAAGAGACCTGTTTAAAATATTGCTTTATTTCTTTGTCTTTTTTGAAAGACTTGTTTGAACTACTTTTAATATGGTTAATATTTAAATGGTGTTGATGTATGGAAAAGAAACCATTTTGGTTCAATAGGCTTATTGACTGCTTGCACAAGTCAGAAGTGGGAGTTCAGTGGCTAAGGTGTTGGTTTACCGATCAGCAGGTCCCCACAAGGTTGAGGTTTCAAGATTCTAGTTCATTGGTGAGCAGTGGAACCAAAGAATCCTCTTCATTGAACACAGACACTGGACAGTCTTCTACATCTGACAAACATGACAGTGGAGAATCATCTTCACCTGTTAATTCAAATGTGAAGGTCATGATGCTGAAGAAGAAAACGGATGGTGGAAGCAGTTCACAGTGTGGCTGGCTTGAATGAGGAGACAAGACCTTACAAAACAACATCTTTAGCTCTGAAGCTTGGGCACAACTTTAGGAAGATGGCAAACATTATTGAATGTGAGGCGATGATGTCAGCTGATAAGAACACCCTTAGCAATGTGCAAGCCTTCAAACAAATCTGCGAAACTAAATGGAGTGAGTGTGTCTCATCCCAGGCCCTCCGAAATTTGAGCAAGGCAAAGTGGAACTCTCTGCAATTTCTCCCCTTATTATTTGTCAGATTGCTCGAAGCTGTTGAGCAGAACACCCTGAAGCTTTATCCTCCTCTCAACTGAGAAAGCACATGGCCAATGTTTCCAAGGTCTTTAATTTGAAAGACAATGAAATGGATGACCTTACTGACTTTTTAGGACACGACATCTGGGTGCATCGGTAGTACTACAGGCTACCTGAAGGTACATTATAGCTGAGATAAGTAAAATTCTTGTAGCCATGGAGAGAGGACAACTATCTAAATTCAAAGGAATTAATCTAGATGAGATCCAGATTGATCCACAAGGTAAAACAGGCCTGAGTAAATAAAGATTTTAAAAATCTCTAATTCCATGTTATGATTAACAGAAACACCATGTTGGTTATAGATTGTTTGATGGATGTAGCAGTTTAAAAAATATCTTTCCACTTATTTAGCTATAATCATTTTATCTGTGGTTGCTGTGTTTACTAGAGAGAGTACTGATGGACAGTGAAGGATCAAACTCTGAAAACGAGAAAGAAAACGATGCTTCACCTCCACCCTCACATTCTGCAGGTATGTAGTCAGCTAATGTAGGGAATTATGGGAAAGCTAGAGGCGAAATTATATGATATGTTATGAGTCACTTTTATCACAATTACTAATTACTTTTATTTTATTCAGGATCTTCACAAAACCCACAGAGAAAGTGGTTACAGAGGAGATCCAGGCTGCGGAAAAGACTCTAATGGACTACATTAGTTCTGGTAAGGTTCCTGGTAAAGGCCAGTGCATGGAGTACATTGAAAAATCCCCTGCAGCATTTCAAGGGAGAGGTTGGGAGGCAGTAAAATTTTATGTAAAAAATCGCATTGATTCCATGAAGTGAAAAATGTGAAGGTGAAAAGCCTTTAATGGATGTTTTTTTTTTTTCATTTATTTGTTAAAGGCAACATGTTCAGAAACATTTTAGTTCAAGTTGCTGACAAATAAATGTTTAAGAGAATTAAGATGTCACAGATTCTTGTTTTTGTGGAATTGCCCAAATGTCCAAACTTGTCAGGTGGATGTTAATCATGGTTGTAAATAAAATATCTTCTACTTCTACCTAATATTTATATAGATATATTATATAGCAATATATCTTGCAACACATCACAACACATCACAACATATCTTACAACATGCATGTTGTTCTGTTTTAATTTAAATAGATTCCAGTATGCACAGATCATTATTTATTTTAGACCATAATGGTGTAAATGAACATGAACATTTCCTGCTTGTCATATAACATGAGTGTTGTAGATACCAAAATGTGGAACTTTTCAGACTCTCAGAATTGAAGAGAATTTAATGTGTTAAACAGGAAGTGAGGTAAAATGCCTTTTTGCTGTTTACTTTCTTAGAAATTGTCTATTTAAATACAAGAGATGATGGGAAATAATGAAAAGCAAAATAAATAAATAAAAATAAATAAATAAAAACAGTTCAATTCTCCCTTTTAAACAACACTTTAGTTATAGTCTGAACTTAATCTTCATCTTCGTTAATGTTATGCACAGTTATAATTGCATATAAATTGGATAATCTGCAGATAATTTATAATAGTGACACCTAGAGGTGGTTGGTGGTAAGACAAAATAGGGACGTCCCCACCAGAATAGAAAAAAACGGACAAAAATTGAACTCTCTAAACTTGTGTAATTCTGAAAATAAAGATGAATTTTGGGAAACAAAAACTTCAAAAGAGACGTCTGAAAAAATTGTGGCCTTAATGTATTTAGAAATCGGTGTCCCCACCCAGTCAGGAGTCCCCACCATGTAGCAAAAACAAGTGTGTGTGTGTGTGTGTGTGTGTGTGTGTGTGTGTGTGTGTGTGTGTTTGCACCATTATGGTCTCTGTCACTTCACATGACAGCCTGCACACTCACTTATTAACAACCTGTACTACATATGACTGTCACTTTCCTACAGTGAGCATCAAAGATACAATCTCAGGACCGTTTTTCTCTTTTATATCTTAAAACATTAAGATAATACATAAGTACATTTATTCATTTTAATTCCAATGACAATAACCATTCATTATTTTTATAGTGCAGCAATATTAATTATAAATGCTTTATATTTTGTAGTTTAGTGTCTGTCACATAGTTCACATGGGAAATTATTGTATCCAGTCGATACAGTGACACTAATTTAAACACTGCCTTTAAAGACTTTGACTGATATCGCAGTTTTCATTTTATTGTAGTAAATCCTCTACTTTAATGTCACCTAATTCCAGATGCTATCATTATATTGCTCACCTGTGCCTTGGTGCAAATGTGTAAAATTGACCTTTGATTTGTCATGTTTCAGGCTTCCCATGTTTCAGACCAAATATCTCATTTATACCAATTACTTTTGATCCTACTTGAGTACAAGCTTTTATTCTTTCTATCTTTTACTTATTCTCTCTATCTAAATGTATGCCTAAAAGTAAATTCTTTCATATTGTAAGTTTTAAACTTTTTTGGCAATGTCCATTGTAAAAAGCGCTATACAAATAAAAAAAATTGATTCATTAAAGAATTTTGCACTTCCCTGTATTATAAGCATTTTTGTTTTGTTTTGTTCAACAAACCGTAACCAATATTTGTTATAAAATTAGAACTAATTGTGTTTAAAAAATGTTCCATAACATACAAAGAGTAAAATATACTATGGGTAAATCTTTATTAGAGTAAAAAATGGTACTTGTTGACAAATTGGCAAAGTATTTCTGCTTGAGCAAAACCTGAAATTTATCATTTATTACACCTGATATGATCAAAAATTCGATATTTGTAATTAATCTAGGAACTAACTCATTTATTTAATTTTATATATATATATATATATATATACATATATATACATATATATATATATATACAAAAATAGAGTTAGTATATGAGATATATATATATATATAATACAGGTTATAAACCAGCTGAAACATTATCTGAATGTTTAGCAACTCAATGCCTATTTTTTTTTTCTCTTTCACTAGGCGTTTTCTAGTTCAATAGAGATGTATGTGACAAAGACATAAAAGGACACTAAGACAAACAAAGCCTTTCATACACATCTGGTAAGGAAATTGATTATGCAGCTTCACTTCAGGTTTCCTGAGTAAGGAATGAGTTATACACAGTGTGGTAAGAGGCAGCCGGATGTTTTAATTCTCTCCGTATCAAATGGCTCCCTAAGAATGCAGTGGGCCAGAGATATGCATGCAGGCATTGCCTCTCAGCACCTGTGGGTTTAAGTGTCCAAGAGAAGCATGAGCCGACCAGAAATAAGAGCTGCACTGGACTGAGCGCTGACTTTGCTAACACAGAGGGACTTTTGTGCCAGCCTGGACTCTGGGAGTCTTGATATTGGGCATCGGCTTAATATCTGAAAGGCATTTCCTTCTTTTCTTGAACCAACTCATTACATTTAGGACATAGATAGAAGTGTTAGCAAGCTACAAATATTAAAAAGTATTTGATTTGGGGTCACACAATCACAGTGCAGGGCTACAAATACAGGCTAAACAAAATGCTAACTTTCTGTAAAAATTTAATTGAAATTAGATCCGGTGAAATGCGAACTGGAAAAGTACAAATACTGCGCGTGCTTTTGAAAAACAATCACATATTGGCTTAGTATCAATATGAACAAGAAATAAAACATGAATCACTTGAATTTATTGAAATTATTGAAATGATCAGAAATTAATTCATAATTCAATAAATTACATAAATAGCTTATTTAAGTCAGTTTTACATTACATATACAATTACATCTTTACTCTGACATGACTGTAGTCAAAGTTTAATTATGTTACATGTGCAGTAGTGATGATTGTACACATACTGTAATCAACACACAAGACAAAACAAATTGTGTTTACTTCTTGCTTCTGGTGTTTCTTTTTGTTGTTACAACAGTGAAAATTGTGCCATACACAATGATTTTATTTATCATACCATACCATACCATCTTCTCCCGCTTATCCGAGGCCGGGTCGCGGGGGCAGCAGTCTAAGCAGAGATGCCCAGACTTCCCTCTCCCTAGACACTTCTTCCAGCTCTTCCGGGGGGACACCGAGGCGTTCCCAGGCCAGCCGGGAGACATAGTCTCTCCAGCGTGTCCTAGGTCTTCCCCGGGGTCTCCTCCCAGTGGGACGCGCCCGGAACACCTTCCCAGGAAGGCGTCCAGGAGGCATCCGGAACAGATGCCCGAGCCACCTCAGCTGACCCCTCTCGATGTGGAGGAGCAGCGGCTCTACTCTGAGCTCCTCCCGAGTGACCGAGCTTCTCACCCTATCTCTAAGGGATCGCCCAGCCACCCTGCGGAGAAAGCTCATTTCGGCCGCCTGTATCCGGGATCTTGTCCTTTCGGTCATGACCCAGAGCTCATGACCATAGGTGAGAGTAGGAACGTAGATTGACCGGTAAATCGAGAGTTTCGCCTTGCGGCTCAGCTCTTTCTTTACCACGACAGACCGGTACATCGACCGCATTACTGCAGAAGATGCACCGATCCGTCTGTCAATCTCCCGTTCCACCCTTCCCTCACTCGTGAACAAAACCCCAAGATACTTAAACTCCTCCACTTGCGGCAGGAACTCTCCACCATCCTGAAGTGGGCAAGCCACCCTTTTCCGACTGAGGACCATGGCCTCGGATTTGGAGGTGCTGATTCTCATCCCAGCCGCTTCACACTCGGCTGCAAACCGTCCCAGTGCGTGCTGAAGGTCCTGGTCTGATGAAGCCAACACGACAACATCATCTGCAAAGAGCAGAGACGAAATCGTGTTGTCACCAAACCGGACACCCTCCGGCCCCTGGCTGCGCCTAGAAATTCTGTCCATAAAAATTATGAACAGAACCGGTGACAAAGGGCAGCCCTGCCGGAGTCCAACATGCACCGGGAACAAGTCTGACTTACTGCCGGCAATGCGAACCAAGCTCCTGCTTCGGTCGTACAGGGACCGGACAGCCCTTAGTAAAGGGCCCCGGACCCCATACTCCGGGAGCACCCTCCACAGGTCGCTGCGAGGGACACAGTCGAATGCCTTTTCCAAATCCACAAAACACATGTGGACTGGTTGGGCAAACTCCCATGAACCCTCCAGCACCCTGTAGAGGGTATAGAGCTGGTCCAGTGTTCCACGGCCTGGACGAAAACCACACTGTTTCTCCTGAATCTGAGGTTCTACTATCGGCCGTATTCTCCTCTCCAGTACCCTGGCATAGACTTTCCCAGGTAGGCTGAGAAGTGTGATCCCCCTATAGTTGGAACACACCCTCCGGTCCCCCTTCTTAAAAAGAGGGACCACCACCCCGGTCTGCCATTCCAGAGGCACTGTCCCCGACCGCCACGCGATGCTGCAGAGGCGTGTCAGCCAAGACAGCCCCACAACATCCAGAGACTTGAGGTACTCAGGGCGGATCTCATCCACCCCCGGTGCCTTGCCACCGAGGAGTTTCTTTACTACCTCGGTGACTTCAGCTTGGGTGATGGACGAGTCCACCTCTGAGCCCTCAGCCTCTGCTTCCTCAATGGAAGACGTGACGGCGGGATTGAGGAGATCCTCGAAGTATTCTTTCCACCGTCCAACGACATCCCCAGTTGAGGTCAACAGCTCCCCACCTCCACTGTAAACAGCATTGGTAGGGCACTGCTTCCCTCTCCTGAGGCGCCGGACTGTTTGCCAGAATCTCTTCGAGGCCAGCCGATAGTCCTTCTCCATGGCCTCACCGAACTCCTCCCAGGCCCGAGTTTTTGCCTCCACAACCACCCGGGCTGCAGTTCGCTTGGCCTGCCGGTACCTGTCAGCTGCCTCAGGAGTCCCACAAGCCAACCAGGCCCGATAGGACTCCTTCTTCAGTTTGACAGCATCCCTTACTTCCGGTTTCCACCACCGGGTTCGGGGATTGCCGCCTCGACAGGCACCGGAGACCTTACGGCCACAGCTCCGAGCGGCCGCTTCGACAATGGAGGTGAAGAACATGGTCCACTCGGACTCAATATCTCCGGCCTCCCTCGGGATCCGGTCAAAGCTCCGCCGGAGGTGGGAGTTGAAGATCTCTCTGACAGGAGACTCGGCCAAACGTTCCCAGCAGACCCTCACAGTACGCTTGGGTCTGCCGAGTCTGTCCAGCTTCCTCCCCCGCCATCGGATCCAACTCACCACCAGGTGGTGATCAGTTGACAGCTCCGCCCCTCTCTTTACCCGAGTGTCCAAGACATACGGCCGCAGGTCAGATGAAACGACCACAAAGTCGATCATCGACCTACGGCCTAGGGTGTCCTGGTGCCACGTGCACTGATGGACACCCTTATGCTTGAACGTGGTGTTCGTTATGGACAAACTGTAACTAGCACAGAAGTCCAATAACTGAACACCGCTCGGGTTCAGATCAGGGGGGCCGTTCCTCCCAATCACGCCCCTCCAGGTATCACTGTCGCTGCCCACGTGGGCATTGAAGTCTCCCAGTAGAATGACGGAGTCCCCAGTCGGAGCACTGTCCAGCACCCCTCCCAGAGACCCCAAGAAGGCCGGGTACTCTACACTGCCGTTTGGCCCGTAGGCACACACGACAGTGAGAGACCTATCCCCGACCCGTAGGCGCAGGGAAACGACCCTCTCATTCACCGGGGTAAACTCCAACACATGGCGGCTGAGCTGGGGGGCTATAAGCAAACCCACACCAGCCCGCCGCCTTTCACCATGGGCAACTCCAGAGTGGTGAAGAGTCCATCCTCTCTCGAGGAGTGTGGTTCCAGAGCCCAAGCCGTGCGTAGAGGTGATCCCGACTATCTCTAGTCGGAACCTCTCAACCTCACGCACAATCTCAGGCTCCTTCCCCGCCAGCGAGGTGACATTCCACGTCCCTAGGGCTAGCTTCCGTGTCCAGGGATCGGGTTGTCGAGGCCCCCGCCTTCGACTGCTGCCCGATCCTCTCAGCACCGACCCCTTACGGTCCCTCCTGCAGGTGGTGAGCCCACTGGAAGGCGGCCCCACGTCGCTCCTTCGGGCTGAGCCCGGCCGGACCCCATGGGGGAAGGCCCGGCCACCAGGCGCTCGCATACGAGCCCCAACCCCGGGCCTGGCTCCAGGGTGGGGCCCCGGCTGCGCCATACCGGGCGACGTCACGGTCCTTGATCTGTTTTTTCTCATAAGGGTTTTTTGAACCGCTCTTAGTCTGACCCGTCGCCTAGGACCTGTTTGCCTTGGGAGACCCTACCAGGGGCATATAGCCCCGGACAACATAGCTCCTAGGGTCATTCGGGTACTCAAACCCCTCCACCACGTTAAGGTGGCAGTTCAAGGAGGGGTTTATTTATTTATCATCATTATTATTAATATTTGTAAGTGATAATTCTATTGAAAATGGTCTTCACATTGTCTGTTGCAGTTACATTACATCACAACAACTCATCACTATATCACATTAATCTTTTTTTTTTTTTTTTTTTTTTCATTTTAGAAATGCTAGGTTATAGGTTATAGGTCTAGATACTATTAGAAAACCTGGCAAGTGTGTTTTCTACTAGAAAGAATAGCAAACCTTGAATGTATGAGATGTGTCCTGGTAATTTCGTGTGCAATTCAGTACTGACACGTTCCCAAAATTGTGATGGAAGGGAAAATAGATACATCATATAATATGCCATTATCTAAATATAAATTTTCTTCAACTGAACACTTAACAAATTAAGTTACAAGGCAGACAGTATATGAGTGGGAGTTCAGGTTTAATGATTCTGGGTCCAACAGTGCCAACTTGGTGAATCTGTGACTTGTAATTCACCATCTAATAAGGACCCTAATACAACCTAAAATGACTGATTATCAGTCAGGAGACAAGTGTTGACTGAAGGAGTACAAAAATGCATGAAAACACATCAGTTCAATTCCACCTGTAAGTCCACCAAACAAAGTAAAATGAAAGGATTGTCAGAACTATGCTGGTTTATCCTCTCTGTCTGCTGATGTAGCTGTAAAAACAGAAGATTGCCTGCAGAAGTGCATTTGGCTCCCTAAATCAATAGAAACCAGATGGCACTTTCTTCTCTAGACACTTCAGAGGAAATCTCTGATCTCTGACTGCAGTTTTGCATTCATTATCAAGCAAGGTGAGGGCATCATGGCATTGTGGAATGTACAAACTCATAATACATAACAAAGAATATACAAGCATCGATCTATCAATATACGAGATTGTGCATAAATCAGTACAATGACATGCAGCTGATCTAGATGAGCTGAGCTAGATTTATGGTAGTGTTGTTCAAGTCATTATGCAAAAATCCATTTGTCATTGCAGCTTATAAAAATGTATACACTATAGCAACAGATATAATGTTATTTTGGTAAATAAATAGTATCTCCAACTCCCAAAAAATTGTTCATGTACTGCCCAGTTTAGTGCATGACTCATGCATGGGCCTGGGCTTTTAAAAAATTCAGGTTTAGCCCCTAAGCTTTCCTTAGCTTTATTCACACATCTGTTAGTCTCAGATCCTGATCATATCCACTGTTCAAACCAAGATCCATCCAGTATGTCAGTTTCATGGCCTGTGCCCTTGCCATTGTTTAAGCTAACTCTCCCTAGTCTCATCTCAGAGTCAAATTTGGTCTCTAATCCCTTATTATTCTTCTGTCTTCGTACTTCCCCAAATAACACACATACTCTGATCCTCTCCAGTGTAAAACACCCCTAGTTTCCCTTACAGACAAGTCCTTATTCAGTGCTACTCATTGACCCTTCACATTTAAGTCCACATTAAAGGTTTAATAAATTAAAATAAAATCTGATAAAAATCATATAACACCACCAAATTGTAGATGGAGTGTTTGCCTGTTCCTTATTTATTGGTTGTGAAGCAAACAGAGAGAATAAAGAACAGCAGACATGAAGTGAAAGAAATTACAGCTTGATACAGATCTTTTCTCTTATTGTCTCCTGTCTAAATTCTCATTTAGAATGACTTTTGCTAGAACCTTTCTTAAAAGGCTTTTTCGACTGATAGTATTCTTACTCTTAATCAGAATCAATAATTATTGATTTTTTTTGTTAGTCACTTTGGAAAAACTGCTCTTTCAAACTTCACAAATATAAAGGCAAATACCAAAAAGGCACACTAAAGTGACAAATAAAGTATCATTAAGGTGATTTAAGTGTAGTACAGTACACAGTTTTTGGACTATTAAGAGTTTTGTTTAAACCAGTTAAAATACAATGTTTCTGTGGTTGGTTTGTACAGTAGGTTGGTTGCAAATCTGGTCAAATGACCAGATAAAGTCTCCTGCTCATAGTGCTGTGCTTTCTAACAAAAAGTACCAAATTCAGACTTTGGAGACTTGAGAGGTGTAGCTCTGGAACATGGTTATAAAGGGTTCATTGGTCTTTAATGGTGGCATTTTTAAAAGGTTTTGGGGGTCTAAATAGACTCCAAATGTGTAGCTATCTAAGATAACAGACACTCTCATCCTTTAGTTTTTATTTCTAACAATAGTAAGACTATCTGAAGAACAGCAAACACATGGCCCTGTTTTGTAGCTATGTGTGCTCAGAGATCTAATGGGATTCAGGGATCAATTTGGTTTGAATTCTTTTAAACAGGTTAAAAAGTGACAAAGCAGCTTAAAAGAGGAAAGGAATTATGGCACATAGCTTCAGGACTCATAAGTGTTCACAAAAATGAACAGCGTGAGATACTTTAATCCACATGAACAATTCATACCACTCCTGTGTTTGTATTACTTGACAGAAAAATTGTTGAAAAGAAGTACTGGAGGTCAGGTGGAAAAAGCAATTTGAATTAAAGTATGCAGGAACTAATGTCTAGAATATAGAACACACTAAGAGAAAGGAAATTCTTATTGGAGGTATTGCTTGTCAGTTCATGTTCAGTCTGACCTTAGCAAACATCAGCACCCAGGATATGGCACATACAAAACATGGGTGAAAAAAAGGACGTCATTAATATGTGGTTAATGTTTGTATGAAGTATTATTTTTTCTCATTAACCATTCTACCACTGAATACTTCAAGATATGTGTGTGGTTAAGACTCAACAAAGGCCACAAGACTTAGCTTTTCCCTGGAAAAAATTTAACTTTTATGTTTAAATTAATGTTTCAGCTGTGAAATAGTATGATTTATGTTTCAGAACTAACAATTTCACAATTTAACAATTGCCCTTTCTCTTGAGTAGAAAAATACTTATTATTTAACACTGTGTAAAAATGGATTATATAATACAGGCTAGATTGCCCAAAATATAGTCATAAAGGAATACTCATTTTATTTTCAAACACCACTAATAGTGATCTCATAGCACCTCTAACAAATAGGACATACAGTAGCAGAAGATCCTTTAAACCCTTTAAAAATTGTGAGGTGGGGCCTCCATGGATTGGACTTCAAATGTCGCAGATGGTAAATTAAATTGAGATAACACCTTGCAAACATCTATTTGTTAGGTTTTTTAACCATCCCTGAACAATTTTTGCAGTGTGGCAGGGTTTGTTATCATGTTGAAGAGTATAGGTGGTCAAATTAACATCCACAAGAATGCTGGGATGCAAGGGATAACCCATAACAGAACATATCCCAGAGAATAACACTGAGTCCTCTGCTTTGTCTTTTTCTCATAACGTATCCTGCTGACATCTCTTCCCCAAGTATGTGACATACGTACACCTGGCCCTCTCCATGATATAAAATAGAATGTAATTAATCAGAAATTGCCATCTTCATTTATTGTTTTATGCTGGGCAATGCTCATTCTCCCATGTCCATTTTAGGTTCTATTCGCAATGGACAGGAGAATGGACATGGGTCTGAAGCCCAATTCACAGCATGCACTGTGTGTTCTAACACTTTTGAATCATTCATTTTTTCAGTAATTCTGATAATTACATGATGTGATGGCGGGGCCTGATGTTGACACACTTCTTCTGTAATTAATATTCAACCCAGGATGTGATGCTCCAATTATGATCAGAGTGTCTGCATTTGTAACTGACCGTTTGCTGATAGAGATAATCCCACAGCCTAAAGAAATGTCCCTGGAATATTCTATATTTAGGACATTTTATAGTTGATAGATACTGTATGTACTGTATGACTGATCTTACTGCTAAGAGCTGCTGCACAAAACACTCATAGTGAACATCTTTATGCTTTGCATAAAGTTATAGAAGAGCTATGATTTATAATCAACTTCCTTTCCCAGCAGAATTTCCATTTTGAGTCTGACTCCTCAGAAGGATTCTTAGTTATGAAAGCATTTATTTATTTGATTTTTTTTTTTTTTTTTTGCCACACCTTTCTCCTGATTGCTCTTTTGGTTCCTAAAATCAAATACTAATAAGTCTAATATAGTCATCATCATCATTAACAATCATGTTGATGCTTATCCGGATGTGATCATGTTCAATACGACATAACCTATTGGTCTATTTGAAGTCATTCTGACATTAAGTTATTATTTTAATTCACTTGATATTAATAGAGGAATCAGTGAGGCGCGGGTGTAAATCCCACCCCAGATCGCAACTTCTGCCCCACTGCAACCTTCCTCTTCCTGGACAAGCGTGGAGACGCCTAAAGGCGGGACTGGGAATAGGAACTTAAGTGGGAAAAGTGCGCACACCTCCCGTGATCGCGGTGTTATTTACGGTGGATATTAAAAAGAAGCTGTGGAGTGAAGTGAAGTGAAACGAGTTCGCTCCTAGAAGGAGAATACCGTGCGCGCAGTTTCGCACCCACTGCTTTCGGAGGACAGAAGGCGACACAACCTGCATCTGTTGCAAACCACATTAAAGTTTCTGTTCAGGAGCAGGCTTGGGAAGCTGCGAGCTTCTACTAGATCAGGGTTGGTGAGTTTTGGATGGGTACTCGGGAGGGATTCCCGGAGCGGCCCGGATGGGATGCACAGTGAGCTTCATTTGCTGCGAAGAGGATTTTCTGCAGATGCCTTTGGATCAGAATGAAGAGAAAAAGAAAGAGAAAAAGAGGCTGTTAGCTAAGGTAGGACAATCTATTTTTTTTTTTATACCTGGAACATCCAATAAAACCATAGATTTCCATTTTTCTCTTAGACTCTTCATCTGGGTATAGTGTACACTTACCTGTAGTGACTTAATCTGAACATGATTTTAGATTTCTAATTTAAAGTAATGAGGGGCTTTTGAAAGGACCGATGATAATGAAAGATTACGTTTGGTACCATTTCTTTCTGAGAGTCTACTGTTCCCATGTGTGATGGTGTGAACTCATAAACTGTTGCCCATGCTGATCTTTACACCAGAAGAACCTCTCAGCCAGATGTATGGTTTCAAATGGATAGACCTGCAGCCATGATCTTTGATGCAGGTGACATTGTTTTGCAGGAAATATGCAAAATAAAAAAAAGTTTCAAGATTCAGGGCAAAAAAACAAAAAACAATTATTTTATGTTTTGTATAGTTTTCACGAGTCCCTCTTTTGTCCTGCTCATTTGTGTTAAGAAGAATTCTCCAGGAACTGCACATTATTTGTTTTTTTGGTTGTCTAGTGGTTACTGCTTAATGCCAGCCTGAGGTCAGAAGTTAAAAAAACTTAAAAAAAAAAATTAGTTAACAACTATCATGGCACATTAGAATTAATCTACTGAATCTTTCTTATAAAATATGCAAGGAAGTGTTAATGTGAACAATTTGATTTATTAATTGCATATCCATGCTTTAATCATATAGTTACAGTATAATAGAAATATATCTATTGAACTGAATCGTGCAGCAATTGCTATTTCAGCCCAATAGACACAGTAACATTGTGTCCAATCGGATCCATCCTGTACTGTGTAAGAATTGTGCCTGTGCTTTTGACAAGAACCCTGTACAGTGGTCTATGTGGGTTGAAGTGGCTATGGAGTGGACAAGGAGGGGTTGGTTGTTGGGGAGCAGGGGTAACAGAGCGTGTATTGTAATACCCCTATTTCATCATCGGATCCTGTCGGTCTTGGAAGAAATGTCACTGCAGAGCTTTCTAATTGAATTTTGCAGTATGACATAACTTATATGGCACTGCTGTGAGTTTTTGTGAAATTAAAAGCAAAAAGTGGTTCCCTCAGTCATACATGTATTTGAAGTGTAGTTTTAGGTAATTTTGTAAATTAAAGAAATAATTGTGTTTACGTTCAGTTTAGTTGTTTATGTGAAGAACATTATGTTCTTTGTATAACAACCATATATACGTAGTAGTGTGGAGTCGTATGGTTGTTTTGTATTGTGAAAAAATGCATCTTTGGCAAGCATTTAGCTATTTGCACAGTACTGCTCCGTACAAACCCATTGTAATATTTGTAACTTTGAAGATATATGATCTTAGCTGCATGGGTCTGCAGCATTCAAGTTATTTAATCAACTTTCCGAGACTTAAACAGAAAAGTTCTCTGTGACCTGCCTGAGATTTCTAGTTTGCATGGTGTTTATTAACTTTAATGGAATTTGACATTTTGAATTCTAAACAAATCGTATTATCACACTTAAAAAGAATTGCTGTCCAATTTTATGGATTGTAATCAGCATTAATAGGTAAAGATTTACAGGGATAATGAAACGAGTGGCTGCTATGAAACAGGGGGACCACTACCTATCTTACAGAGCTGACTTTCACATTGTAGCTTTTCTCTGGTCATCTGTGTACAGAGCAGGAAACTTGTTCTCTACTGGCCAATAGTTATACTGTAGTCCAGCAGGTTCTTGCTATGTTTATGAGAAGGGTGGACATCTTCAAGTTTGAACAAATTGTGTGTGTCTGTGTGTAGGTGGCACCAGACACTGCTACTTTCTCCTACTTGTAGTTCAGGCAGCTGTATCCAAAGCAAACTATGATGATACGCCTCCATGGTGCAAGTGCGATGCCCTCCACTGATTGCATGCACCACCAAACACAGCCAACATGTGAGTCTGGGCAGCTATGAGACCTGAACAAGTTCACTTTGATGTGCAGATGAGCTTGTATGTGAATGAAGCTGTCCCTTAAAGGAACGTGGAACAAACTTTGTATATCTATCTATAATTTACTTTTAAAAAATGGATAATGTAATGGTATATGAAAATATCGTTACATACGTATAAAGGAGAATTACTTTCGATCTCAAGCAAGTTGATTATTTTTCAGAAACAACATTTTCTAATGGATTGTTTTTTTAACACCTGGTAGCTCATGTTGTCATTTTTGCTATGTGTCTTATGTGACTTGTGACTGTTAACAAAGAGCTGACACTGGATATATATATATATATATATATATATATATATATATATATATATATATATATATATATATATAT
>JAAIIK010000129.1:1664655-1681796 GCA_014706435.1 Silurus glanis | reverse complement strand
TATATATATATATATATATATATATATATATATATATATATATATATTTGCAATTAAGTTGCAATTAATCATGTTAACTCCAGTTAATTGTTTAAATCATGAAATCTAAACAATTAACAGTCCTATTATATATATATATATAATATATATAATATTGTATATCTAGTCAAATCAAGCAACATTGAAACCTTTATCAATCTAAACCAATACATATAAAGCATACAATCCTGCTACTATACTGCAGCGGTAATATTTTTGTTTCTAATCTTACACACACCTGCACACATGAATAAGTTAATCAATCATACTTATTTGGCACTTTTACCAACAGTTTGCTGAACATCAGAGGACACTTATGCTTTGCTTTCATCTTTCAAAGAAAAATAAATCACATGGCTGGTGTGGTATGGGCATTACTTAGGGGTTGAACGACATGACAGATTGCACAACCCTGAAAAACACATGTACCTGTAGCAGGTAGTTCAGTGGAAAGAGGAGTGTTTGTACAGTATATGTGGAAAACAGTGCAGTGTTTGTTTAATATGTTTGTCAGATTGCTTTAAACAATGCACTATGTGCACACTTAAAACATTTTTATAGTGTGGTACCACACAAACTTTCTTAATGGCACATAATGGCACGCCCGACGTTTCCGCTTTCAGACTTGTTGAGGCAGAAACGTCAGATTTAATGTGTTGTTGGTTGCAATTTGCGTGCAGAGAGCCTGGGGATTTATACATTCTAGAGGAGATTTAGTCGTGGGAGTTTGTGTTTACTCTTGAATAATCAGCATAATGTAGCTTAGTTTCAAGCAGGATACGAAAGACAGAGATCTTTCAGTGAAGATTTATAGGCACAGCATGCTTTTGCTTGTTTAATACCTTGAGCTGATTCACCTGCGTGGGTTATCATTTATGAATGCACATTGTTATCCAGGTAACTGCAGTCTATATCTCAATGAATATTGTGCTTTTTGCAAGTCTCCTCTTTCTGTCTGGATGGTATTACAGTAGCATACAAAAACACATTCCCTCCTGTCACAGTGTCGGCTCCACACTTTGCTCTTATCTCTGAGGCAGAATGCTTTAACAAGACCAGAAGTTAAGCCACCCCTTCCCTGCCAGCTGTACCGTCCTAGGTAGGCCATGCCAAGACATAAAGAGCTCCCGTGAGAAAAACAACTGAGGTAAGATGAAGAAAACAAGCTACCTATTGCCACACCACACCCCTCTATCCTTGTCTCTCACCTTTCATTTGGCACTGAAGGCCATTTTTGTACCTAGAGAAGAATACCATCTGTTTTTCTTAGATCCCATCTTTATAAAACAAACCCCATGTCCCTGCTGGTTGCAGTGACATAACAAAGATTTCTGTGAAGTACAGTAGCCCAGCTGGGTTGTTTCTCTTCTGCTATGCTGGTTTAGAATTTTAAAGTTTGCAAACTAACTATAATCCAGAGCATTCACTTTTCACATATATATATATATATATATATATATATATATATATATATATATATAAATAAAAATATATACATACATTTGACTACGCAAATCTGACAACTCTGGTAAGGAATAACAATGCGTGAAGGCTTATTTTCAAAAATACAGACAAACACCTTGGTATCAGGTCTCTCGTCCACATAGCCTTATGTTTATGGAAAAAAAGAAGTGTTACACAATGACAGGCTCATAAACAAAAAGGAAAGGAGTATTTTACAGCTTATGAGCTAATGACAGGGATAGCATTTTTTTTACCATGCCTTACTTACTCAAAGTTATACTTTGTGTAATGTATATAAAGAAGAACAGTGTATATATATGTATATCATCTTTATTGCACCACCGCAAGTGGCTCTCTTCCATACACACTTGAATAGAAAGATGTCCTGAGGCAGGCAATAAAGAGGATATATTGTCTGGCTCGTGCCAAACCACATTATATCATTCCCGCCCATATCAGTACTGCTGTGGAAAAATCAACCACTGGTATATAACCTGAAAATATTGTATGTGTTTAATCAGTTTTAAATCCTGTTTAAATAATATAAAACTGTTCCACAGCAGTTTTTAAATAACAGTTGATACTTTTACCTTTAGGTCTGTCCATTTCCAGATTTTCATATGCCTTCCCCTTTGATTTTGATCACTGTACTTTTTTAATAAACTGTTTTTGTTAAAAAATATGTGGGTATTCATGACAGAATCCTTCATCAATAAAATAGATGCACCATGATGACTTGAACCAGTGCATATCAATGAAGAAGCAGGTTGTTGCAAAACAATTTCCACAGCTTTCCATTATACAACAAATGTACATCTCTCTTAATTGTCTAATGTGCTACAGTGTTATCTCTCTCAGCTTTATCTTGCCACCTGACAAGTATGAAAAAGTTCTGAAAGCATAAAGCATCATGTTTTTATGATGCCCCTTCGATCTAGTTCTTCGATTAGTTTGAGTTCTGGAAATTTAGAATAATGCGCAAACAGTTTTAGTCTTTAGATAATTTTTGAACTTATAAACTTATTTTGAACTTTTGGACTTATAATTTTGGATTTTGGAACCCCCAACCCTCCCACTAGACCCAGGCATGCTAGAAGGGCCCCATTTCACAATTCTAGTATGAAAGTCATTTAAAGAAAAGCTAGGGGTGTCCATTAGTCTCACCTCAGGTTACCATCTGCAAGCAAAAGTAAAATGGTTCAACCAGGAAATTGGCAGATTCTTTAAGCCTTCCTGTGCAGACCACCAAGAAGATTGGTCACACTTTTTTACCATGTGCTTCCTACCAGTTCTTAAATATATACAAAACTTACTCACTCTCTTAACTTACTCTATATGGGTTTCATTCCATAGTGGAATGCCATTCTCACAATCGTTAAGTACGCAGAAATGTCAACTAGTTTCCATATCTCTTGAATGAAACCCCTGATTTGTGTCTCCTGCTGGTGCAGCAACTCTGGATCTATAAGGACAACCTATCCTAACACCTCAGTTACACTGTAGACACTGAAACCTCATAGACTTGGAGGTTTACAGGCATAAAGAACACTGTTAGAGTCTTATAAACCTAGTTTGTAAATGTCACATCAAAATTTCACAAGTGCAGGGGCTTTTTAAAAATACTTCTTCAGAACTTATTATTTCTGTAGATGCTGTCCTTGCCCATATGTATAACTGTAATCTAGACACGTCAGTGTTTATGTGCATTATTAAGATACTTTGTTAATAAGGTTTTGAAGAAATGTTTTCTATGATCTAAGCAATTAGAATCAATTAAAAGTTAGCTAAACACAATCTTGCACGAAATGCTTCAAAGTTGGCAATTTCTTGGGAAATCATGCTTGAGATGGCATCAGAAGTATTTCCTTTCGAAATGCAGGACATGATGGAGCTGTGTTTCCTTAGAAGATCTGCTTGGGCATATATGGGGAGTCCTTGTGTGCCATGTAAAGACATTTATGTTTCTTATCACATAAGCAATAGATGGAATGTGAGTTAACAAAAGCAAACTACAGACACAACAACAAGCCCAGAAGTATAGTAGAAATGTAAAGTAGAGAATGATGTCCATGTACTGTACAGTACTTCTAACTTACATTAAAATCGACAGGTAGAAATAGGTTGTGATGGTAGGGACATTTTACATGCTACTATCTTTTATAATAGCTGAAACATCCCTACCATAAACAGAGGATCGTTTTACCTGATTATGTACGGTATTATCAACTATGTCCTCTAGTCAGATGCTAGAAGCTAGTTTGAACTAAAGGTGTGTGCAGGGTTAATTTGTTAAATTCCCACCACCACCACCATCTTCTTTTGCAGACATGCTTTACTAATCCCACTTATTCTTGCAGAATTCATATAAAACATAGTGAAACTGATCATCCGATTCTTTTAACGTTAAGTAAGTAAATGTTCTCTCCATCTAATATGCAGTGTTGTGCACTAAATTAAAATGTATGTATTAAAGTACAGTATAGGTATAGGATCCAGCTAGCAAGTGTTAATAGAGATTATAATTTTAGTAATGTAACATTAATAACATGCTACCTTAAAAACAACAAGCATGCTACCACTCTAGCATGTATCCTTAAGCAAATATGGGAAGGTACCTATGCCAATCATGTGTTGTTGACACTAGGTAACTTTCTGCCCCTATCAACTTTCAAGACCAACTTACATCCATGATTGCTCATGTCATTGTTTGAATCCCCAAATCGTTTTAGTTGTCAATTTAAGTAAAATAATGCATATCATATGTATGACAGATGCCTCTGTCCTTTTGTAAAGTATTCAAAGGCTGAATAGGACTGTTTTTGTTAGTTTGCTCCATGAATATACCCATTGAAAGCAGGGCAACTCAGGGAGAACATGAGTAAACTAGGAGTGATTTGATACTGGAACAGATTTGGTGTTTGGACATTTGACCCAAAATACATGTAGCTAGTCATTTGGACAAAGAGAAAAGCAGAGAAGACACACAGAATGTGATCTGGAACTTAGGAGAAATATCTGCTCATGGCTTTTAGGATTCAAAGAAGACAAAACAAAAGTCTGTTTGTATTGGAAAGCAGTGCTGATCTGAATGTCTTTGCTAAAGTTTCTTTCTTTAGTTCCAAGTTAGTCTTACTTCCTTCTAGAATTCATTCAAGCTCTATTATAAATGGAAATTCAAATCCATGTCCATTTTGAAATAAAAAAAGAAGTTACAATAGAGTAGACATGAGATAGTCTTTCATTAACTCATCTGTTAAATCCTATAAGCTTCTGCTGCTTTTCAGAGAAGAAGAAGGAACGATTCTTGCCTACAGTTACATATTACAGAGTGAGGTGTAAGCTGTTCCGAGACTGCATTAAGTGCTTTGAATGAAAGCACAAAAAAATGCGCATCAGGTTTCTGACTTTACAGTCACCCAAGTCAGACAGGAGATCTAATTTTCCCAATTTATCAAGGGCAGCTCTTAACTTGTGTCACGGAAGATTATAGGCTGGCAAACGCCATGATCATCTGATATGTATGTAGGTGAAGTTGAAATCTGATTCATGAATTAACATATTACTATATTTCACCTAAAAAAACAGACAAGAATGACCTCCATGCTAGGTTTCGGGGTGGTACTGAATCCGGAATGTTTAAAGCAATAGTTCCATGAATGGGATAGGCCTGTCAGAGGTTTGCTTTCATGACATTACAGAGTCACTGATGCAGAGCCCCTTTCACAAAACCTCTGTCAACAGAAGATAATGGGGTACAAAAGACATTACTGCAGTCACTTAATGCTACTTTAATTCAACAGGCTGGGCTTTGAGGATGAAATCAAAGTGTGCATGACAGATTAAACATGAGGACCACTGTATTTTTTTCCCAGAGCTACGGTTGTGTGCATTCTTTATGTAAGAGTACAAGGGTTGATCGACTTTAACACCTCTGGCTTTAGTCTGTTTCATGAGCATAAGATGGACATAATATGTTCACATCAGCTGCTTCCGTCCAGCTCTGTGCCTTTGTGCACTGATGAATGTGGCCTTTATGTTGCCGTTCTGTTGACACTTTTCTACTGGGGGATTTTTTTGTCTGATTAATAATACTTGGCAAAGGAATTGTCTCTTCTGCACTTGGCAACCAGAAACTCCTATGAAGCCTTGTTCTTCTGTCTTTGTCATTTCTCCAAGCTCATCACAAAGATGGACAGGGAGCAGCAGCCTCATAGGGCGAATCACATTTTGACTGATACATGGCTCTGTTTTTATTTGTGAACATTTGACTCTAGTGGCATTTCTCAAAGGAAACTTATAGTATTTAGTGGTAAAAAAATAAGCATGGCCAGATATCACTGTCCTTGTCGGACAGCGGCATTTTCATGTCTGTGAGAAGGTTTTCTTTTCTCTGGGGTGGTAATAAATCCCCTTTTTGACATGCTGCATTTACTCTGAATACACACAGGAAGAAAGCCCCTAACTTTTTTTTTTCCTTTTTCCATTTAACACTGAATGTTGTAACAAGCTGAGACAGATCAGTTTTTCCAACTCGTTCATACAGTTTGTGAAAGGATTGTCTTGCACATATCTAAATTCTGAGAAAAAGGTAATTTTTTTTTTGGTATTTGTGTTAAAGTTCTCAGATGGCCATACAAAAAGTCTAGGCAGCATAGAATATTACTGACATCAATCACCTGGCATTGGGAGTTTGGGACTTTTTGTATGTTGTTGTAGGTTTCACTGGGCTAAATGTGTATGTATGTATTCATACCTACATCAACAAACACATCCATAAGTAAACTTTGTTGTCCAACAAATGATGTGTCACAAACCATATGTCACAAGCACATGTTTACATTCAGTCAACTGGTGGCATATGATATAAAAAAATACATATAAACATATATATAAACTGCTGATATCCTGATATCCCTATGATTGTTGTTATTTCGACCTTAGGGTGGATGGACAGCAGTAAACCATATCAGTAAACCATATAATTTTCAGACCACAAAGATACAATTGAAGTTCAATAGTCAGATAAAATGCAATATAGTGATTTTAAGGTCAAATGATAAAAATTTGGTTATTTTGACACTGACCTCAGATCCTATTTATACTATTCATGCAGATATGTACCGATCAGGCATAATATTATGACATTATAACATTATGACGGGTGACCTGAATAACGATGATTTTCTCTTCATCATGGCAGCTGTTAGTGAGTGGGATATATTAGGCAGCAAACTAACATTTTGTCCTCGAAGTAGATGTGTAAGAAGCAGGAAAAATGGGCAAGCGTATGGATTTGATCGAGTTTGACAAGGGCCAAATATTGATGGCTAGACGACTGGGTTAGAGCTTCTCCAAAACTGCAGCTCTTGCCGGGTGTTCTTGGTCTTCATTGGTCAGTATCTATCAAAAGTGTTCCACGGTAGGAACAATGGTGAACCGGTGACAGGGTCATGGGTGGCCAAGGCTCAGTGATGCACATGGGGAGCGAAGGCTGGCCCGTGTGGTCCGATCCAACAGAAGAGCTACGGTAGCTCAAATTGCAGAAGTTAATGCTCGACGGATCAGGACTGTTTTGTCAGCAAAATGGGAACCAACACCACATTAGGCAGGTGGTTATGCCTGATCGTTGGTCACAAAGTTATGCCTGATCAATGTATATTCCTATATATCCAGTGCCTGAACAAAGTCATGCATGACTATCTTTGGATGTGGTAGAATATAAGATTCACAGCATGAAATGTGGAGGAATTGCGTGATGCAGTTATGCCAACATGGACCAGAAGCTCAAAAATATTTTTCCAATATTTTGTGGAATCCATGCCATGAAGAATTGAAGATGTTTAGAGAGCACACGGAGGCCCTACCCAGTATTAGTATAGTGTTTCTAATAAAGTGGTATCCGAGTGTGTAGCAGATGCTTTGTGAGCTTGAGGCCAAAAATAGTTCAGAAAATTCATTGGGAATGCACAAGTGTGTTAGGCATAAGTAAAGCAATTATTCTATTGTTATCCAGATTCCAGCTAATACACACATTATACTGTATGTGTGTAACTTGAGATGGAGATCTTGAGATGGAGATGGCTTCCTTTGGTTAACATGTGGCCTAAATGCCATTTAACTTCTAGACATACGTTACATTTACCACCTAACACAGAATAATTTATTTGGTGCCTCTCCTTTAATTCAAGTTTATACCAGAGAACAAAGTGATGCCTTGTTCTTTAAAGTTATTCAGTCAGTTGTGGCATCCTGGTTTCTTGTTGCACGGTTCTCCAAAAATTTTTTACATAACTGTCATTGTTGATCTTTTTTTTTTATTTCGCCTATCAGGCTCTCTTATTTTAATAGACAGAGTTGACCCAGAAAGGGCTGGAGTGTGTGGTGTCAAACTGTACGTAGAAGTACTATGGAGGGTTTCGTACACCAGTCATTCCAAAGTAGTCCAGCTACGAATGACAGCGATAGAAATCATGAGCTGAAGGAAGACCACACATGTGCTTCTAAAAGTTGAAGTATGTAGGTCTGGTGGAGTGTCACTTAATCCTGTATTAAATGTGCAGGTGCATGTTGTTAAGAAAAACAGGCAGACACCTGGGCAGCTTTATGAGCACTGTTAAATTCAGAACAATAAAGAAAACAAAGTCAATAGTCATCCCAAATGCTACCATTTCAATATTGAAAAATTAGCACCATTGTCATTTCCAGTAATTATTAAACCTGGATTCAATATGTTGATCAGTTCCTTTGTGTAAGCATGCTCTAAAATCTACTGTTCATACAGAGATTTGGATCTGCAGTATGGTCTTCTATTTCACCAGAGGAAATCTAGACAGAAGTCATTGCAAGAAACTGACATTTCAAACTGCTTTGGTCTATCATCATTAATGTCATGTTTTCTCTCATGTGCCCCATATCTCTTCAACCCTTGAAGCAATTCTAGTCCCAATTCAACACCGCCTTTTTTTCTTTTACATGACTTTAGCCAGACAGAGCAGACACCTCCTCAGGGCTTCAAGCACCTCTGTTCCTCACACTCACAATATTTGGCCAGAACAAAAGTATTTATAAGCACTCGAAGTATTTGACTACTATTTGTCCAACCACAATGATATTTTATTTGTGTTTGATTCATGTGACCAATTTTAGGTAACTAACAAAATGTACTGTAACAGCAATATTTTATTAGACCTTATAAAAAGTATTACATCACTTCAAACCTTTGACATTGGCATTTTAAAAACTCTTAGTCCTCGCCTGGACGCCCATGTATCCAATAGCCCACCGGTACCAGTGTTCTTTGAATGTCACCTTCAAACATTTCTTGGAGCTGTAACCATTAATGTGAGCAGAAATGCACCTGCCTTGGCTGGGAGAAGTTCAGATATATTGATGCTTGGTGCTTTTTCATATTACACACATGATTGTGTTTTTTGTAATAAGCTGCCCTTGGCAGCAAGTAGAGGTACTAGTTGCTGTAAAGGACAGCTGTAATGTAACCAGCAATGCAGCTGGCACTTGGGTGTGGAATATCAATTATATTGCATGTCTTTAATATTTGACTCCACTGAGACTGTTCACATGCCTGAAAGGAGACATTACTTTCAACCAACGTCCAGTCATGGATAGCCAGTTAACTGCACAGTCCTATTTTCCTTCATTTGACTTTATGAACAGAACATGATTTTCAGATAATGCAGATAAAGGACAGATAATGCACATAGCCATTTTCAATTCTGGTTGATCAGAAGTTATTACTGAAACTGATACATTATTGCTTGTTCTAATTTAAATCACAGATTTACATTAACGCAATGGTTATAACCTTTTTGACAGATACTCCACATGAATGAAGAATGATAGTAAACAAATAAAAAATTTATGTAACAAAGTAAAAACATATACAGTAATCCACAGTTTATCGTGGTTGTTACGCTCCAAAAACGCCCGCGATAAACGGACGCCACCCCAAAAATGCTATTTTATGTATACAATACTGTACTGTATTAACATTTTACTTCATTTTATAATTAATAATTATATTTTTATTAATACAGTTCATTATTTCAACATAAAACCACATAAAAAAAAAAAATTCCCTATAAGTCTTTCAGTCAATCCTGCTATCGTGCTAGATTTGAACCGTGATAAAGCAGGGGATTACTGTATAGTAATTGTTGATATCGTTGAGGTTTCTGTTAGGAGAAAGCTTTCTTTTCCTGAAGAAAATGTCACCTGCCACGTCAAGTCACCGCATACACTCACGTGACTTCACGCAGCATCAATACAGCACTCTCTGTAATGTTAATGATAACAGAAAGCAATCCATATTTTAAGGATTTTTTATTGCATTAATTGTAACAGTAAATGGTTAAAAATTGCTGTCTTATTAATACAATAAACAATGGGAAGGAATGTCCAGCAAAATAATTGTGGTATAAAAAGAATACAACTTTTCAGGTTCTTTCTCTATGGGAAAATAATAACGTTTAAAATGATAACAGCCTGACATACCAGTCCTTGATTATTTTCCTATAACAGCATATCCTACAAAAATGGTAAAATCTTTCAAATCAGTTGCTATCAGACTCCCTGAGGGTAAACTGGTAGACTTCCTTTAGGAAAAGATTTTACCATTCACCATGTATTTTTGTCCCCCTTAAACACACCCAGTACCAGGAATGTGCTTGTGTGAGGTCTGGCTATGCCACGGCTGCATTCTACAGGCCAAACAAGACATGAATGACCTCTCAAGATGAGACAACCAAAATGAAGAACTGAAACGCTGCATTCCGTCTTTTGTCGTTCCAACATGCTTTCCCAGAACGTCAAAACATCCAAGTGATGTCCCTCCCCTGTCTCTTTTTCTCTTTTTACAGGAGCCTTAAAGGAATTTTAACTGGTCCAGCCTCTGCCTACAAAGCTATTTGTTAGACATCATTGCATATCTTGTCTTTCTGCCATGGAATGAATTCACAAAGATATGGTTTATTAAGATCACCCTGAGGTATTTACAATATAGCATACTTTCTTTGTGTCTCCTAATTCATGTACAAACAGTTACTATCGCAGGATTGTCATCCAAAAAAAATCTAAAAATCTCAGGATGATCCAAAATAGCTGCAACTGGAATGTAATTTAATGTATTAAGATAAAAAAAAGAAACACAGACCTGAGATTAGGACTTTGATGCTCACTATATGGACGTGATCCAAGAGTTGTGAGCCAAATGCAGTAGAGGTTGTTGTTAATCAGCAAGTGTGCAGGCTGATGTGTAGAGTGACAGAAACACAGGTGGTAAAAGCAGCTGTTTAGGTGCCAGGGTCAGTGTAAGACCAGTCCACACACACACACACACACACACACACACACACACACACACACACACTGACCACAGTATCACCCTCAATCACCTGCCATAGGAGTGTCATCAACTCCTTTCAGCTGGCTTCACTAAACAGGAAAGGACACTATTTTGATAGCTACATTCGTGTCTACAGATATTGTCTCTCATTTTTTCATTTAAATATTTAGACTGCACTGGCATATACAAAGTTTAAACTGCTTTGAGGGCCAGTAAACTGGATTCTTTTCACAGGTGTCTTTCATTTGTCATTATTTTATTTATGCTTCTCTGTAGAGATCTTTTCCTGATGTCGGGTTGAAAGTTGTTTATGCAGCATACTGCAATCATTTGATTGTTTAGTCTAAGACTCCTGAATCAACAGCTAGTAAATCTTTCATTGATTAATGATTGTCAAATTTTAACTTATTTGCACATACTTAACTGTTCTAAATATACCTTGAATGAATACTTTTTTTTTAAGTTTTTAATACTATAATCAACATGGCAATGGACAAATATGGATGCTTTATGCAAATTAATTTGCCCCAAAAGCAAACCTCAGGAACTTCTTGTGGGCTGGAAAGAGGGATACATGAAATACGCATCCTTCAGATCTATCGTGACAAACCAGTCCTCAGATCTGATTTGGGACATGACCAGCATCTTGAACCTCAGAAACCTTTAGTCTCAAAAGTGAGCATTTCAGCTGATGTAGATCGAGTATAGGATGCAACCCTCTGTCCTTTTTGGGAACTATGAAGTACTGGCTGTAGAACCCAGCCTCTCTGTCTGATGGAGGGACCACCTTGATGGCCTCCTTCCTCAAGAGAGTGTCTAATTCTTCTTCCATGACCAGAGCCTGCTTGGTCCCCAACAGTTTGGGGTACACCTTGTTTAACCAGGTCGGATGAGACCCGAACTGAATGATAAAACCTTTGTCAACAGTACGCAGGACCCATCGAGACACATCTGGAAGAGCCTAGATAATCTCCTAGATAATCTCCTAGGAGAATCAGTCTCTTGAGACTGATCTCTGGTAAGCCTAGAGCTGGAGCAATACCCTGGTGCAGCTCTAGGGGCCCCCCAAGTCCACTACGGTGCTGGGTGGAGGGGCCCAAAACCCTAGGGGCCACTGAAAGTGGCAGGGTTAACGAACCAGCTCCCTGAGTGCTCAGGGGTGGGGTGAGCACCGTATGCTGAGATGCATGAAGGCACTTCTTGGTGGAGTCCCCAGAGGGTCCTATATCAGGACCTCTTGGCCAAAGCTGTCAGGATCTTCAACAAGGCAGTTTTAAAAACAGGTTAAAAAAAAAAAAACAAACAGAGGGAATGCTTTCAGCAATTTAGGATTTTTTATTTTCCTAATTCATGAAGATTAACAATTTCATGGAATTTTAAAGTGTGTCGGACCACTTTATGCTAAAGTAGCAAACCCCACTCTAGCATTACCTTGGTCAAATACAGAGTAGAACTGCCTGAGGAAAACATCACCCAGGATCCAGTAAGGATAACCATCCCTGTACTGTGTATGTGATGTCCGGATACCACTCATGCAGTATGAGCTAGAATCTCCATTCTATGTAATTAAAATAAAAAAATGTCAGTCTTAAATTGCTGTACATATCACTGCCTGTTATAGATTAGCTATACTGTAGTTCTGCTCTTACCCCAAGAACATATGCGGTACCCGGCAAATGCAGATGAGCTCCATTCATAATGAAAGTCAGGGTGGGAAGGCTGCTCACTGCACCACAATCAAACACATACTGAAAGCATAACACACAAAATAAAACTTTCTTTGAATCTGTTTTTGCATTTAACTTACATTTTAAAAAGGTAAACTGTAAACCTACATAAACTCAAGGACCATCCTGGATAAACACACAGCTGTGAAAAGCTTTTAATGTACTTCTGTTTTACCCTGAATGCAATTGAACTTGACTAATCTTTTATGATGAATAGCTTATTGACAGTTGCAATGTAGTACATTCCTATTTCATTTCTGATATGTAATTATTTAGGCTTTGTTAAACTACTCTATACAAAGAGACCTATTCATAAATAATTTATATGTGCAGTTAATAAAAAAAAAGTGGTATTCAGATACACTTGTATATCTTACTCATACACTAAATCAAGAGACTAACTAATGTAACCCCTTGTTTAATATAATAGCTTGTTTAATTTAATTTGCACAAATAAATAAAAATTATTACTCCTAATTATGCTTAATAAAACTGCAGTAAGATGTATAATCTCTAGTCTGCTATATGCCATCATCGGCTTCTCGTGTATGAGACATGACCTCCTGCTATTCCAACAGAACATTTAGAAGAATGTGTTGATGTCTGAGAGATTTTAGACTAAGCATTACCTTAGACACCTTAGCACTTCTGCAACTTTTGTTCATCTAGTAGAACATCTTCTATTAGAATTATGGATGCATTGTTTTGGCTGATGCAAGCATTTAAATATAGCATTGCTAAATAATAGGCAATATTTTTTGCCACCTATTTATGCTCTGTATATACTGAGGCTCTGATGATCTGTTGTAAATCAAAGAGAACTTCACTCATGTTTATACTGTTCTGTTCTAGTTGACACATCCCTAAGATTAAAATGTGTGAGATATAACAAAAAAACTAAATCTTATAGCAAATCTACTAAAGATAATTAGCTTACATTGCCATTGCTGTCCTGTTGGGCTCCCAGCAGTTGATGAAGAGAGTCTACATATTGGGGTGGGCAGAGCAGAAGTGATGTTCCTGTGTCTGTAATAGCAGTACATCCCTGGTCACAATATCCCGTTGACTGGTGATTGACCTCAAACCTAACAAAAAGGATAGAGGCTAACTAAACTTTTCAAAAAAAATATATATATATATATATATATATATATATATATATGCAGCACTTAAATGTATCAATAAACTCTCATGATGCTTTACAGACCCAAAAAAAAAAACCTTCGGAAAATATTGCAAATAAAGTAGAAGTGAAAAACGCAGTTTTATTAAGAATGTTATCCCATTGTACAACACACAAATTAGTTCTTCACCTGATGCTAGACACCTACCCTTCAAAGATCAGTTGCCAGTGGCTGTCATGTTGTACAGGAACCCAGTTGATATGACCTTGGTAATAGTTGGGATCTACTCCTCCAAACATGACCTCACTTCCACGCACATCATTGCTGTTTAGCAAATTGATGTGTTAGTTAGCACTCCATCTTGGCATATATGATAATTCTTTTTCATAAGTTAAAGAGTTACAACACAGGTCTTTTTAAAAATAATTATGATTATTACATTATTGTTATTCTTTTATTTCAGTTGCTAATTCTGTTCTTAATAACTTGTTAAAGTAAAAATACAGAATTATCTAAAATCTGAAATGTAGCAAGAATGTGTAATGATTGAAGGATTAAAATAAAGATAATGATTTGAATCAATGTCACAGCCAGATATTAGTTTTCTGCCACACCGCCAACTTGTTTACCTGCTTAAGTAAAAAGCAAAGATTGGCTCATCAATAACACCTTCTTGGACCATTGTGTTCACAATGGTAGGGTAATCAGAAGGCCTGAAGGCCAGACCCATTAGTCCATCATGCAGAGGCCTTGCAAAATGATCACCAGGCTCTACAGTGCTTAAACCGATCTGCTGGTTTGTAACAACAAGCTGACCCATCTACAAGAGGTAAATGAGGGTTAAGTACGTTTATTTAACAATGAGAAAATTTCTACTTTCTATTTAGTTTATTTTCAGACCCCACATTTTTGTACAATTTCTATTTTATATGCCTGTTTAATCTGGCAGCAATGGAAGCCTTTTTAATGAACCTAATTTGTTTAGTTTGGCATATATAATAAACTGTTAAAATGACATAGAAATTTACAAAACCTGTAGCAATAGAATCTTATAATGAGTATGCAATCTGACTATCAGTTTAGAGCAGACGTACTGTGACTGTGTCATTGCCAAGGAACCCCTGGACACTGCCTGTTCCATACTTTACTGAAAATGGTTGTTGATTGCTGGTGAACGTGGAAGACTTGTTTGGATTGAAGAGAGGATGATTGCCTGGAATCAAATGGAGAACCAACTGTTTACAGAAGTTTCACAGAAACTGAATTAGATCAGAAAATCACATTTGTGTCAGTGCTTTATAGTTATCATATGTAAGACTTCAAAAAGTCTCCAAAAAGGAAGGTGTTGTAGTTGCTTGTTAACATGAAAGCTGAGGGTTTGTCTTTATGTCTTAGGAAAGGTGTGGGGAAGAAATGTTTATAGCTGCTACACTTTGAATGTAACAATAATCTGATTAAATTTATTTTGTGTTCTTTAAATAATTGAAAATGTAAATGCTGGCAAGTTGAATTAAAATGAGCTGTTATGGAAAAAGACAGTCAGTCATAAGTCAGTATAATGCAGCATTAATTTTTCTCTATGTGTAATTCTCTGAATCATAATACCACCTCTGGCAAAGCAATTATATTGTATGTTACATGAAGTAAAGTGTATTGCGGTTCTTCAGTGTGTAGTACTCACTGCATGCATCACTGTTGCAGTAGACAGAGTTAACCCACAGAGTGCTGGACCCAGTGTCAAAGTGGAGGTAGAAATACTGTGGTGGGGATCCGATACCAACTTTTCCAAAATAAGCCATCTGGAGAGTACAAATATATGAACTATTGAACAGCTGGGCAGCACTGATACCTGTGCTTGTTTATTATACATATACAGGCACCTATTTTTAACATCACTAGTAGTAAGAGTAAAGATAAAGGTAGTCCTCTCATTTAAAAAAAAAAAATTAAATAATAAATAAAACAATAAAAAAAAAAATAATAATAATATGATGATGATGACTACATTAGAAAGTGTAATTATGTAATTATGATGTAAGTAAATAGTAAATTTGTCATTATTCTTGGCTTAATTAATGAAAATGTCATAATTGTGTATTGTACGTGTATGTATTATAACCTAGTAATGTTTAGTGAAGTTACAGTTCAGAATATTACTACAATATTTACATGCTGTGTGCTGTAAATCAGTAACATCCTTTTTACATTAACTGGTAGTAATTAACCATGTATTCCATTTGCACTTTTATAATATAAAATAACTATTCATTGTATTTAATGTGCAATAATGTTATATTATACATAGTATTATTCCTGTGGGAGTAGAAAATAAACAAGTTATAAAATTTTTACAGTTGTAATAAGTTGTAGAATAAAGACATTTTTATTGTATAATCATCATATTTCTGTAAAAGGTAGATTTACAACATACATCATCTTGATTGGTCAGGTCCTCAGGGTAACCACCCTCATAGCTGAACTGTCCAGGTTTTAGCATTTCCTTGAGGATACCCCTTTCCTTCATTATGGTCGACTTTTTAACTAGAGAAACTCTGCAGACAACAAAGTGCAGAATAACATCATATATCTGATCTAATTAAAGTCGACACTCGTATTTCAATTTCTAAAAATTGGCAATTTTGTTTTCCAATAATGCCTTTTGGCACTTGTTCTCTTACCTGACGAGTCCCTCAGTAAAAGCCAGACAGAGCACGCTGAGTATCAGATACTTCATCATGCCTCCACAGATTTCTTCACCTGACACACACACAACAGTAAAACGAGAATATTTATAACATGTCCTTATCCAACAGTTATGACCTGTATGAGCACTTTATACTTTAAACAAAAATTTCTTTATTTAGTATTTGGGCTTCTCTAACATATTCAATGTCTTTATCAGGTAATTGTATTTTTATCTGAGATTATGTAAACTGATGTTATATAACTGTATGCACATTTATTATGGAAGCTGATAATACATATTAAAGTTAATCTTAAACGTTTTTAAAAATGCAACAGTCAGTGGGAATTATTATCTAAAAGATTACTTTTACATTAAATGCCAGTGAATGTCATTTACACTACAGACGTATGTCCTTGATGGCTAAACCTACTTAAAGACTGAGTACGGATTATTTTCTTAGTGCCATATTCAGAGTTGAATGATAGATGCATAGTAAGGATTTAATACTGATCGCACAAAACAGGATACAGACTTTTTTATTATAAAGTTCAATCTGTGATAATTTGTGAACATTTATAAACTTTATTGTATATTGGACATGTGAAGTCAGGGTTTGTGGTTACCACAGTATAATGCTGAAATTTATCTTGGTGTCAAAGTTTTCCACACTTACTCCAGTCAAAGAGTTAAACAGCAGATACTGGCATGCAGCGTCTTTTTTTTCCATGTTTTTTTTTTTC
>JAAIIK010000129.1:1641221-1657716 GCA_014706435.1 Silurus glanis | reverse complement strand
CATGATTGTGTCCCACTTGTTGTTGATTCTTCACAAAAAATTACAGTTTTATATCTTTATGTTTGAAGCCTGAAATGTGGCAAAAGGTCGCAAAGTTCAAGGGGGCCGAATACTTTCGCAAGGCACTGTATATATGTACTGTTTGTAAATATGCTTTTGTGAGGGGGTAAGCACCAAATATGTTTATTGTTTGTCGTACAGAGGGTTCCTTGTGGAAAAGAGGAATAGCACAGGGACAAACAAGATAAAATACTACATTTTTTGACTCATTTGGTGTTTCCTCCATGTTAGAAGACTTTATATGTATTTGTAGACTTCTTGTTGTTGATGTGTGACACAATATATGTTTAATCCACCTGGCTCATTGAAAGGCAGCAAATCTCTGTGGTCCCTCAATTTTTTTATGCAGCATTTGAAATTTTTATGTTAAATAATGAATAATAAAAAGACAACATAGACCAATTATTCACATATATATATATATATATAATATATATATATATATATTTTTTTTTTTTTATTTTTTTTTTTTTAACTTTTTAAATGATAGAATAATGATTTCATTTTGCTTTGAAGTGTGCTGGACCACTTTAAGCTAAAGTAGCAAATCCCACTCTAGCATGTCCTTGGTCAAACACAGAGTAGAACTGTCTGAGGAAGACATCACCCAGGGTCCAGAAAGGATGACCATCCCTTTCCTTATCCTTTGATGCCTTGATACCACTCTTACAGTGCGAACCAGAACCTCCGTTCTGTTTAATTACATTAAAAAAGTGTCAGTATGAACTTGCATGTACATATCACTCACTGTTATGGATTAGCTATGATGTAGTTCTGCTCTTACCCTTAGCACATATGCAGAACCTGGCAAATGCAGATGAGCTCCGTTCATAATGAAGGTCAGAGTGGGAAGGCTGCTCACTCCATCACAGTCAAACACATACTGGAAGCATAACACACAAAGTAAAACCTTCTTTAAGACTTTTTTTTCTATTACTCTTAGTCTTGAACTTGCCTGCTACTAGGCTTTTTGCATTTAACTTAAATAACATATAAATGATTACATATAAACAAGTTTTGTTAACAAGGACCATCCTGGATAACACATTACTGTGAAAAATTATTAATGCACACAAGTCGGTTTTTCCTTTGCCATAAATGTTATTGATATTAATAAACTTGATTAGTCGTTTTAATGGCATTTGCTTAACAACAATCGTGGTATTGTGGACTTGTACGCCATTTGTAATTAATGTCTGATGTGTAATTATTTTGTCTAATTGGGCCTCATTTATCATCCTGGCTAAAAACAGACTTATAAATAAATAATTTGGGCATTTACGCAATACAATTGATGAAAATTCTGAAAAAAAATTTTTGTATCCATTTGACTAAAAATTCAGCTTCAGATAATATATTTTCACAATGAGCTACTACACTTTTTTTATATAGGGACTTTTATTGTTGCACAATATTTTACAATAGAAGAATGGGCAGCAAATGTGTGTGTCGGTTTTGTTAGTATCTATTTGTGCAACACTTTATTAACTTTATCAACTAAAAATAGCTGATAAGTGAATAGTGTGATATGTCACAAGCTGTAGTGAGCTGTGTACTCCCTAGTCTGCTGCTTGCAGTCATCACATTTTGTAGTCTGTAGGTTTAAACTGGTCTATGCTAGCTAAGAATTGAGTAAAATTAAAATGCATGAAATAAATAATAATAAACAAAATCTTAAAAATGAGGAAAATATGCTTACGTTGCCGTTACCATCCTGTTTGGCTCCCAGCATGTGATGGAGAGAGTGTACATACTGTGGTGGGCAGAGCAGAAGTGACGTTCCAGTGTCTGTAATAGCTGTACATCCTTGGTCACAAAATCCTGTCGAGTGGCCATTCACCTCAAATCTAAAACAGGAAAAAAAGCCTATTAAACAAGCAGACACTTTTTTGTAGAGAATCTAAAATTTTAATAGTCACATGCAGTGATTTAACAACAGCTTTACAGATACAAAGGCAGGATAATGTAGGGAGCAGAAAATACAAATGTGTTTGGATTCGATTACCAGAGTGCTGGAAAAAAAATAAACCAAGCTCACTTGTTTTATTAAGAATACTATTCCATTATACAATGCACAGATTAAATTCTTGACACTAGACACCTACCCTTCAAAATTTAGTTGCCAGTGGCTGTCATGTTGTACAGGAACCCAGTTGATCTCACCTTGGTAATGGGAGTGATCAACTCCCCCAAACACGACCTCACTTCCATGCTCACTGTCCCTGCAATTATAATAGCTATGTTAGCACATCTTCTAAAGACCATTTATAATTTGACACAAGAGAGAAAAAATGTAAGCTATTATACCAGTTCAGATTCAATATTGATTTAATAACTTGATTGAGAAATAGAATTCGGAATGGAGCAAGATTGTGATTTTATTGATGTCACAATTAGATATTGCTGTTTTAAATTATATTACAACAAATTTGTATTACCTGCTTAAGTAAAAAGCAAATATAGGCTCATCAATAACACCTTCTTTGATCATGGTGTTTACAATGGTTGGGGAATCAGAAGGCTTGAAGGCCAGACCCAAGAGTCCATCATGCAGAGGCTTTGCAAAATGATTACCAGGCTCTTCAGTGCTTAAACCGATTTGCTGGTGCTTGACCCTCAGCTGACCCATCTACAAGAGGTGAATTTTAGAGCACAGTGAATGAGTTGCTTATATACATAGATTTTTAAAAAATATTTTTTAACATTTGTTACAGCAAAAATGAGACTCATTACTGCAATCTATCTCTACACTTAATCCTTATCATAGCAGTTTGCAATGGTAGCAAAAGCTAGCTTTTATAATTTAGAAGGTTTGTTTTGTCAAAACATTTGACAGATTAAGAATAAAACTATTCGTTTCCTTAGTTTGTGAAAGTCTTTTTAGTTCTTAGTTGAAAGGGGCCATAATTTATGATAAGTAACTGCAATGAGTTAATACTGTTTTGCAGTAAAACGTTCGCTCTGTGAGAGAGAGCTTACGTAGGCTGAGCTGATCTCTTAAAAGACTGGCAAAAATGGAAACTTAAAAAAAAAAAGTTTAAATAAACAAATCGTTCCAGTAAAAATTTTTTTAATTTTCTAAATACTCATTTCGGCGTCTTCATTCTTCTTTTTGTCTTCCAAGGAGGCTATTCCACATCCTTGCATCAATTGCAGAATATATGAACCATTAGCATAACCTGTAGAAATAAAATCTTATATGCATCATACAATATGAGTATCAGCATAAAGCAGACATACCGTGATGGTGTCATAGCCAAGGAACCCTTTGACACTGCCTGTTCCATACTTGACTGAAAATGGGTGTTTACTGCTGGAGAAAGTCGAGGACTTATGTGGATTGAAGAGAGGATGACTCCCTGGAAAACATAGAACTTGAACATAGAATGGATAAAGGCACAACAGATATAAAATTTTACTAGATTGTACAAGAATAATAGAATGAAAAGCCTCTTTAAAATGTCCTGCAACACTAGGCCATACTGGAGACCAAGAATGGCAGATATTGTTAACCTCGATTATACCACATTGCTGTTAAAGCAAATATCCTGTGTTAGTGCTTTGCAAGTGTCATTAGTAAGGCTGTTTTTTTTTTAATGAATCTGTTGTACTTTCTTGGTGACAAGTCAAACTGTTTTTCAAATTTTTGTTTTTGTCTTTGTCCAGGTAAGTTGGGGTTATGGGATTTGTGCGCATAGTTGCTATAACATGTGTGATAACAGGAACAAACTTGTTTCATTAAACATTATATGTAACCAAAAATTATTAAATGTAACATAAAATGCATCTTGTATAACAGCTGTATCAGACCAGTATAGCAGCTTCATTTTCTATTTTCTATGAGTAATTCTCAGAAGTCTGCATAGGACCTCTGCCAAAATGCTTATATAGACTGTTACATAATTGTAAATGCAAGTGCATTGTGGTTTTTCAGTGTGTTGTACTCACTACAGGCATCACTTTTGCAGTTGACAGAGTTAACCCACAGAGTGCTGGAGCCAGTGTCAAAGTGGAGATAGAAATACTGTGGGGGAGATCCAATACCAACCTTTCCAAAATAGGCCACCTGGAGAGTACAAAGATATGGATTGTTATACACCTGGGCAGCACAGATAACTATGTAGCCTTATACAATAGAAATCTTGTAATGTAATGTAATGTAATGTAGAGTAGCTACCGTTTTATTTTACAATATGCTAAATATACAAAAGAAAATAAGACGGGTCTCTTAAAAAAAAAGTAATTTGTTTACTTTTTAGAGAAATGAAAATATTTATTGTTGAAATTGCAATCTGTGAGAACTAAAACCATTGAATGCATTTAATTGCCATATCACCTCAAAATGCAAATACAAATATATAAATAAAAAAATAAAAAAAATTCATAAATAAAAATATACAAATCTATTTTAAATCACTTTAAAAAAGAAAAGTTAATGCACTGTATAGTGTTTTCTTTGTTTTAGTTTGAAACTAACCCTAAACTTTGGAAACTTTCTTTTTAAGTTCTTTGGCCTGAATCTTCTCCTCACCCCATGCTGTTTTCTCTAAATTCTTCCATTTTTCATTCTGTAGTGTCTTCTGTGTTTACCTATCCAGGGGTCTCCTTTATAAACATTTGAAAAACCTTTATTTGAAAAACTTTTAACATAATGAAAAACCTTTATTTTTCATTATATTTACAGCATAATAGTAGAATCATAGAAGTACAAGGTAAATTTACATCATTTTGGTTGATTAGGTCCTCAGGGTAACCATCCTGATAGCTGAACTGTGCGGACTTCAGCATTTCCTTGAGGATACCCCTTTCCTTCATTATGGTCGACTTTTTAACTAGAGAAACTCTGCAGACAACAAAGTGTAGAATAACATTATGAATCTGATTTGATTAAAGTTTACACTCTCATTTCAATTTTTTTTTTATTTGATTCAAATAACGTCCACTTTGGCGCTTGTTCTCTTACCTGACGAGTCCCTCAGTAAAAGCCAGACAGAGCAGGCCGAGTACTACACACCGCATCATGCCTCCACGGATATTTTCACCAAGCTACCTGAATCAAGCATATTTATAGCATGTCCTTATCCAACAGCAATGACTCATACGAGCACTTTATCATTTAAAAGAAATGTTTACTATATTATTTGGGCTTCTCAAACTAATTTGATGTCTTTATCAGTGTTTTTTTTTATCTAAAATTATATAATTCGATGTTATGTAACTATGTATGTGTATTATGGAAGCTGATAATGAATATTGAAGTTAATCTCAAATGTTTTAGAAATGTAACAGTCAGTGGGAATTATTATCTTTAATGTTACTTTTATGTTTAATGCCAATGAATGTCATTTACACTTTAGGCTTATCTACGTCCTTGATGGTTTGGGAAAACCTGCTCATAGTCTAAGTTGGGTTTATTTTCTTGGCATATTTCATGCCATATTCAGAGTTGAGTGATAGAAGCATGGTGCATGGTGAGAATTTAATGCTTATTGCACACAACAGGACTCAGAACTCAGTCATGCTTTAACACCGGATTTAAGTAGTATTCAGAGGTTGCAGCACTGAGAGTTATGCACACAGTGAAATAAAAGCATAGCTCAGCTATATGTGATTTTAATTCTTTACTTCTTCTTGTAGTCTATCATATCCATTGATGACGTTCCCGCTTATTAATGGTGTGTTTTTTGATAGCTATAAAGTCCAATCCCTCATCATTTATCATCCATCCATGAACTTTATTGCATATTGGTAATGTAAAGTCAGGGCTAGTGGGGACAGGCACATAGCTTCCTTAATAACCACACTGAATGTAATGTGGGATGTAAATATAGTAAAAAAAAAAACAAAAAAAAAAAAAACATGCAATTCCAATTAATCTAATATTTATTAATAATAAATATAAAATATTAATTTAGTTTAAGGCAAACTGTAATTATAGCAGATGGATGCATGGTCATTTCTTCTTTGAGTCAGTTTTTTTTTTTTTTTTTTTTAGAGAGTACATTAAAATTAAAAAAATTTTAAATTTAAAAAAGCATTGTATTAATTATATAACTCAAATAATAAACACATTATGACGGTTTTAATGACTGTGATTTTCATAACCTTGTGGCTATATTCATTTGTGTGTGTGAATATTTGATTTTGCAATATATTTTCAAATAGTGATGAATAAAGGAAGGAGCAGGCACACAGAAGAGTTTTGAATTCATCACATCTTTTCAGTAGCTTATCTCAGAGTATGTATAACGTTCATTGTGTAAGTGATGACATAACTTTTTCCAACTCCGAGTAAAGCCTATATATTTGTCATTTTAAGGCAAATAGTTTTACAATCTATTTTTAAAAATAACTAAAAATTAGCTAACTATAATTTGTATGTGCATACTGCAATCCGATATAAGTGTAAAGCAGCATTAGCTGGAAAAAACTATGAAAAAGAACCAAAAGAAAGAAGTCGAAGAGGGCATTGCATGACATCTGGCAGAGGTATAATGGATGTGTCAGGTAGAATTTAAAAGGATTGGCAATTTTGAATTAAGCTTTAATATACATGTCAGCCAATTTCAACCGAGACGATCGAAAAGCAGTTTGGAGACACAATTATTATGTGAAGGCTGGGTCTACAGGTTATTATACAATAATTACATTAGACTGGAGATTGGAAAACACACATTTCTTTGTATTCATTTAGTCCTGAGGGTATACACTGCTTTGTATTAAATTATATCTGATAACCTGAGATATTGTGGTTTGGCTTCAGTATAGCTACAATATTATGAGTGAACTTTAGAAGACTTTAGGAGACTTTACAGAACTGTTTTCCTTTTGATTTTCCAACATGGTAACACAAAACATCAAAAGCTAATGCCTTACACACTCTGTAAAAAAAAAAAAACTTCAAGAGATTTCAGGTCTGCTCTTTGTTTAAACATCTGCACTTCGTGACTTAATACCTATGGCAAATTATAGCGGCAAACCTTCATTTAACATAATTACAAACATCTGTACAGACTTTCTTTTCAGAAATTTAAATGTAAGTTATTTAAAATGTAAAGAAAGCTTTATTTGTCTTTGATTAACATTGACCATCACACCATATCGATTATGACAGGAATGCCAGAATCTCTCCTGAGATCATAATTATAAAATTCAAAGACTGCAAAAATGTAAACGTGTAAAACAAGCCTAGCAGATCATTTCTTATTAGTTGGAGAAATTATGAAATTATGATTATATGTGGGGTGGCCTGCAAAAAGCCTTTAATGTAGTTACATATTTTGTATGCTTTAAAGTGCTGTGCAAAAGGCATATGTGAAATAATGCTGTAAAAATAAAGTTAATATTCGGTATGACCAAGAATGAAGAATGTTTTAAAGTTTGTGCTGTTTTGCGTAAAGAGTTTGAAGGAACTCGGCAGGTAGATCGTTCCAAACAACTTGGAGAACTAACCACAGATCTTCTATGGATGTTTTCTACCTCAAATCCTTCTGCCTCTTCATGTAGTCCCAGACAGACTTGATAATGTTGAGATCAGGGCCTTGTTGGGGCACAACCATCCCTTCCAGGACACCTTGTTCTTCTCTACCCTGAAGATAGTTCTTAATGACATTGGCTGTATGTTTGGGGTCGTTGCCTTTCAGCAGAATAAATTTGCAGCCAGTCAGATGCTTCCCTGATGGTATTACATGATGGATAAATATCTGCCTATATTTCTCAGCATTGAGAAAACCCAGCCATTAGGGAGGCACAAGCCAGTGCACTCTTAGTGCCGGTCCCAAGCCCGGGTAAATGGGGAGTGTTGCGTTAGGAAGGGCATCCAGCGTAAAACATGTGCCAAATCAAATATGCGGATCACAAATGAGAATTTCATACCGGATCGGTCGAGGCCCGGGTTAACAACGACCGCCACAGGTATCGTTAGCCGACAGGGTACCGGTGGAAATTGGGCTACTGTTGGCCGAAGGAGGAGAAGGAGAGGAGGAAGACGTCTACAGAGACGGCAGGGAAAGGAGAAGTGTAGGAGAGTGGAGGTTCGGGTTGGTACTTTAAATGTTGGTACTTTGACGAGTAAAGGGCGAGAGATAGCTGATATGATGGAGAGGAGAAAGGTAGATATGTTGTGTGTTCAGGAGACCAAGTGGAAAGGAAGTAAGGCCAGGAACATTGGAGGTGGGTTCAAACTGTTCTATCATGGTGTGGATGGAAAGAGAAATGGTGTAGGGGTGATTCTGAAGGAAGAGTACAGTAAGAGTGTAGTGGAGGTGAAGAGAGTTTCTGATAGGGTGATGAACGTGAAGCTGGAAGTTGAAGGGATGATGATAAATGTCATCAGTGCCTATGCTCCACAAGTCGGCTGTGAGATGGAGGAGAAGGAAAGATTCTGGAGTGAATTAGATGAAGTGGTAGATGGTGTACCTAGGAAAGAACGATTGGTGATTGGGGCAGACTTTAATGGGCATGTAGGTGAAGGGAACAGAGGTGATGAGGAGGTTATGGGTAGGTATGGCCTTAAGGAGAGGAATGTGGAAGGGCAGATGGTGGTAGATTTTGCTAAAAGAATGGAAATGGCAGTGGTGAACACTTATTTTAAGAAGAAGGAGGATCATAGGGTGACGTATAAGAGTGGAGGAAGGTGCACACAGGTGGACTATGTTCTATGCAGGAGATGCAACCTGAAGGAGATTGGAGACTGTAAGGTGTTGGCAGGGGACAGTGTAGCTAGACAGCATCGGATGGTGGTCTGTAGGATGGTTTTGGAGGCGAAGAAGAAGAGAAGGAGAGTGAGGACTGAAAGAAGAATAAGATGGTGGAAACTGAAGGAGGAAGAGTGTAGTGTGAGGTTCAGGGAAGAGGTCAGACAGGGGCTCGGTGGTGGTGAAGAGGTGTTGGGTGATTGGGAAACTACTGCAGGAGTAATGAGGGAGGCAGCTAGAAAAGTACTTGGTGTGACATCTGGAAATAGAAAGGAAGACAAGGAGACGTGGTGGTGGAATGAGGAAGTGCAGGAGAGCATAAGGAGAAAGAGGTTGGCAAAACAGAAGTGGGATAGACAGAGTGATGAGAAAAGTAGGCAGGAGTACAAGGAGATGCAGCAGCAGGTAAAGAGGGATGTGGCGAAAGCCAAGGAAAAGGCATATGAGGAGCTGTATGAGAGGTTGGACACTAAGGAAGGATAAAAGGATTTATACCGATTGGCCAGGCAGAGGGACCGAGCTGGGAAGGATGTGCTGCAAGTTAGAGCAATTAAGGATGGAGAGGGAAATGTGTTGACTAGTGAGGAGAGTGTGTTGAGAAGGTGGAGGGAGTATTTTGAGCAGCTGATGAATGAGGAAAATCAGAGAGAGAGAAGGTTGGATGATGTGGAGTTGGTAAAGCAGGATGTAGATAGGATTAGTAAGGAGGAAGTGAGATCAGCGATTAAGAGGATGAAGAGTGGAAAGTCGGTTGGACCAGATGACATACCTGTAGAAGCATGGAGATGTTTAGGAAAGATGGCAGTGGAGTTTTTAACCAGATTGTTTAACAAGATTCTGGAAGGTGGGAGGATGACTGAGGAATGGAGAAGGAGTGTGCTGGTACCGATCTTTAAGCATAAGGGAGATGTGCAGACCTGCAGTAACTACAGGGGAATTAAGTTGATCAGTCACACCATGAAGTTATGGGAAAGAGTAGTGGAAGCCAGGCTGAGAGAAGAGGTGACCATCTGTGAGCAACAGTATGGTTTCATGCCGAGGAAGAGCACCACAGATGCCTTATTTGCTTTGAGGATGTTGATGGAGTAGTATAGAGAAGGACAGAAGGAATTGCATTGTGTATTTGTGGATTTAGAGAAAGCGTACGACAGGGTGCCGAGAGAGGAGCTGTGGTACTGTATGAGGAAGTCAGGTGTGTCAGAGAAGTATGTGAGGGTGGTGCAGGACATGTATGAGGACAGTGTGACAGCAGTGAAGTGTGCAGTAGGAACGACAGACTGGTTCAGGGTGAGGGTTGGACTACATCAAGGATCGGCCCTGAGCCCTTTCCTGTTTGCAGTGGTGATGGACAGATTGACGGACGAGGTCAGACAGGAGTCTCCCTGGACTATGATGTTTGTGGATGATATTGTGATTTGTGGTGAGAGTAGTGAGCAGGTTGAGAAGAGCCTGGAGAGGTGGAGATATGCGCTGGAGAGAAGGGGAATGAAAGTCAGTAGGAGTAAGACAGAGTACATGTGTGTGAATGAGAGGGAGGGCAGTGGAGTGGTGCGGTTGCAGGGAGAAGAGGTGGAGAAGGTGGAGGAGTTCAGGTACCTGGGGTCAACAGTGCAAAGTAATGGAGAGTGTGTTAGAGAAGTAAAGAAAAGTGTGCAGGCAGGGTGGAGTGGGTGGAGAAGAGTGACAGGAGTGATTTGTGATAGTAGGGTATCTGCAAGAATGAAAGGGAAAGTTTATAGGACTGTGGTGAGACCTGCGATGTTGTATGGATTAGAGACAGTGGCATAGAGTAGAAATGAGTTTATTAGAGGGACAGCGCATGTAGGATGTTTTGGTGACAAGGTGAGGGAGGCGAGATTGAGATGGTTTAGACATGTGCAGAGGAGGGACATGAATTATATTGGTAGAAGAATGCTGAGGATGGAGCCACCAGGTAGGAGGAAAAGAGGAAGGCAAAGGAGGAGGTTCATGGATGTGGTGAGGGAAGACATGCAGGTAGTTGGTGTGAAAGAGGCAGATGTAGAGGACAGGGTGGTATGGAGACGGATGATCCGCTGTGGCGACCCCTAATGGGAGCAGCCGAAAGAAGAAGAAGAAGAAGAAGATTTCTCAGCATTGAGAACACCTTTAAGTCTGACCAAAGTTCCAACTCCTTTTGCAAAAATGCAGCCCTAAAATTGCAGGAAACCTCCGCCATGGTTTATTGTTGCCTGCAAACACTCATTATTGTACTGCTCTCCAAACTGCCTTCTGCTATAGCCAAATATTTCACATTTTAATCATGAGTCCAGAACTCCTCCTGCCAATTTTCTGCACCACAGTTCCATAGTTTCTGTGCATAGATGAGTCGCTTAGCCTTGCTTCCACGTCGGAGGTTTGGCTTTTTGGTTGAGACAACTTCTGGCCAGACTTCTCCAGACAGTAAATGGGTGTATTTGGGTTTCCACTGGTTTCTGCCAGTTCTTTGCTGATGGTCCTGCTGGACATCTTTCGAGGCAGAAGGGAAGTAAGCATGATATGTTTCATCATCAAGTTTCTTTGACCAACCACTTTGTCTATGGTCCTCAACATTGCCAGGTTATTTGTGCTTCTTTAAAAGAGCTTGAACAGCATATATTGAAAACCCAATCTGAAATTTTTGCATTTGAGAGACCTTGTTGATGGAGAATCCTACCTTGTGTCTTGTTACTGTGCTCAGTCTTGCTATGGTGTATGAACAGTGACATCAAACTTCCACAACCTCACATTAATTACAGAGTTTGGCTGTTCCTTACACAGTTTCAAGCCTCTTACACAACTGTTTCTGTTTGAGTTAATGACTCTGTTTCAACCTACATATGAAATTAATGATTATTAGCACCTGCTCTATAATTGGTTAATCATTCACCTGACTCTGATCCTACAAAATTCCTGATTTTGTGAGTGTGTGCAAAGTTTGCAAGTGTAAGAATGAATCCAGGTTTGAAGCCAAAGGGTAGTCATAAAATACTGATTTTTGTCTTCTGTTCATGTTGCATTTTGTAAATTGATAAAAAGAAACAATTTCAATATATTATAAAGTTTTTAGTTGGACAACTTCTGTGTGTTTTGGTGTGTGTTAATGAATTAGTAGCTGTGAAACCTGATGGGAGTTGGGAGTGTCTGAATGACATTTGGTGAAAGCAGCTGCTTAGATGCTTTTCCGAACCCAGTAGTCACACACACACACACACACGCGCGCACACACACACACACACACACACACACACACACACACACACACACACACACACACACAGACACATACACACACACAGGGTTAACAGAAAAGCAGAGCTAACACCCTCTTTTTTGATAGAGCCTTTCACTTGCATCTGCACAAACAAGACTTTCCAAGACAGAATTGTGGGGGTTTTTGACTTTTGACGTTCATTCTTGTCACTAACTTTGTCTGAGGACTCATGAATATGCATACAGCAGTGGTTTGTATACATAGCTTAAACAGACTGGGTGATGAATACCAATCAGTAAACTGTGGGAAACAAGACTAAAGGCTGAATTCCTAATTCCAGTCTTTCACTTCTTTTTGTTATTAACTCCTTAATCTTTCAAAATTACAATTACAATATAATACACTTTAAGAGTAATTTATTACATCACTATATTATTCAATATCTGATATGTGCATTTTTCCTCATATCTGTATAGCTCTTTCTTTATGGAGTGAGTTTGCTATATTGCTGATAGGAGAGCTCTACTTGGATGTAGTGCTACATAAACAGCTGGAAGACTATAGGCCAAGGGTCTCTGGCCACAAGATGGAGATATTGTTGTAATAAAAAACAAATAAGTGAATAAGTGTCTTATACTGTAGCCAAGACATTGGCTACATCAGGTTGTGGAAATCCTTTCTTTTTTTATCCAATCACGGCATGAATGTTTACAGTGTCTCACAAACACTGCAAAACGATTAGTAGATTTGCAAAGATTTACTGACCAGATCTACCCTAAAAACTGAGTTTCAGCAATTCCAATGACATCTATTGTAAAAGCTTGTTTCTAAAGAAAAGATATTAGACTAGACACATTCTTTGCATTCAGTTGATTTTAAACTCTGTACTGACTGACATACTTTTCTTTTCATTTATCTTTATTTACTGATTTGATGATTCGGGAACTACATACTAAAAACATTTTCCTAGATGTATTCATTGATACGTTCAATTACAGTTCATAAAGAACTATTTATTTATATACTGATGTACTCGAGTATATACATTTGTAACATTAAATCAGAGAAGTGTGACGTCTGTGAAAATACTGGTCAAAAAGTCATATCTGAATGCAGAAGGCTATAATGTCAAACTGAAACTATAACCAATGTGTAAAGGAACATTATAGCACATTTTATGTTATATAAATACAGTAATAAGTACAGTGGAAAGATGTTGTCCTTTATTATGATGAAAATGCAGACTTAATTCAGAAGAATTTTAATTTTTTAGCCATAGTATGCAATGTAACAGACTTTTAACACATTGAAGGTGCCAGAGTATGCTATACTTGTAGTGTTTCTGCTTGCAGCTGGTCTCTAGTGTGCAACTTAGTTGTAGTTGCAGTGCTTTTAAAAAAGTCACAAACTAGTATTTGTTGCATTTTTAAGATGTATTATATTTTAAAGTTGATAAATAAATCGGCCTTGAGGATTCATTTGATTTGTATGTTGTGATAACAGTTTTTTTTTTTTTTTTTTTGCTATAGTCTGTCCTCTACTTTTCTCCTGCTTTGGGATGATAATTGTGTGTCCAGGTCTCTGCAGGAGGGGCAGAAATATCTAATCCTCTGAAGAGTTCACACGCTTTGGGCTCTGCTCCCCCTTCTAAGGTCCGTCCTGCACCCACTTCAGAGCTAACGAGACACGGCAGCTTCTCACAGAAAAATGCTCTGAACAAAGAGTCCCATGTTTCAATTGCAAACAAACATTTACCAGCAGAATTTGATCAGTTTGACTTTTTTCTTTATTTTTTGCTATGGTATTTGATTCCCGACCAAGATCTCATTCAGCAGCTTTAATCTCAAAACTGTTGACATGGAAAGAAGCAAAATACACTGTTCCTGCAATTAGACATACTGTACATGTTGTGCAAGCTATTTTCTGGAAGGGGTTGTACTGCGATTAGAGGGTAAAAATTGAGCAGACTTTCTATATCCAGGGGGAGCATGACGAAATATGTTTAGGGCATGGTTAAGTGTTTGCCTCAAGTGTTGCTTTTGTTTATTTTTCTGTTTTCTCTCTAGCAGACAGTTCACCCAGACACTCGTTTACTTTCCCTGGAGGTGAGACAAAAGTGTGATGTCACATTTCATTCATTATACACAAAACATGCTATTACTCCTACACAAAGTACACAGCTGCCCATCTGTAATCACCCACGTTAGATTTTCTGTTGGTGTTCACCTAAAATGCCCTTGTGATTATCAGATAGAGGGTTTAACATTTACAGATGCCAAAAACGCATATCAATAAAGCGGCCACCTCAGAGTCGACCATTTGCGGTGACCTCTAGGAGGTCTTCCCTCAGGAGCTTCCCTTTGGGACCTCCAAATCGAGGTGTGGTGTGTGGTCTTGTAAGAGCTATTTCCTCTGATAAACAGAGAGGTTGATTGAAGTAGAAATACTAAAGTTAGTCCCAGCAGGCTGTTTTGTTCTTGAGGTGTTTCCTGTAGCAGCTACTATGCCTCATTTGCTCTGTGTGTGTATGTGTGTGTGTGTGAGAAAGAGAGAGCGAGAGAGAGTGCATATTTTAATGTGTGTGATATAAGTGTATGCTCAGAATTTTCGAAATCCTGCCTTTCTGCTCCCTCTCTGTGGCTGAGCACCACAGGGGAACTGTATGCTCTGAGTGATACTATTTATATGCATGTGTTTCTGGGCTTGATCCCTCGATATAAAAGCTGTTCCACCATAACACAATTCCAATGTCTGTAATGATAATTTCTGGTGATAATGTTTTTCATTTTTGTTGTTAACTTAATAGAATAAAAAATAAGCCAGTGGAGTTAAACAGTGTTGACTCTCATGGTTAGATGGTAATACAGCAATCAGACATAGCATTAGAACCACTGAGAGGTCAAAAGAATAATATTAGTTATCTTTTTACCATGGCACCTGTGCAAGGGTAGGATATTAGACAGTAAAATATAGTACATTAGTCAGAAAGTACAGTCAGTATTCAAAACGGATGTGTTGAGAAATGGGAAGACAGTGGATGAAGCAGTGGATGAAAGTGATGAATCATGTTTTCTTTTACATCATTTGTGTCACTTACCTGAGAAAGAGTTGCCTCCAAGATGCACTATGGGGAGAAGGTGCGCTGGTCAGATGAAGTGTGATGCTCTGGGAAATATTTTGCTGGGAAACTTTGTATCACCTACCTAAAACTGTTCACAGCAACAGAATTCCCTAATGGCAGTAGCCTCTTTCAGATAGATAATGCTCCTCACCACACTGCAAAAGTAATCAAGATGTTGACTTGGCCTGTAAATTCCCTAGATCTGAATCTGATCTAGTATCTTTCAGATGTGTTGGACAAACAGTTGGCCCTATTTAGCAACTTACAGGACAATAAATCTGTTGCTAACAGATTGGTGCCAGATACCACAACGCACCTTCAGAGCTCAGGTGTAGTCCATGCTGCTATGGGTCAGAGCTGTTTTGACACAAGAGGGACCAAATTGTAATGTAATTTTATCGTTGTATGTACATAGGTTATAACAGTAACTACCTTTACATTTACATTAAATTTAAAATTAAAATGAATGACCTCATAAATAAATAAAAGTTTAGATGTAAATTCCTTAATGTCAACAGACACTCATTAAAAGCATTTCTCTGCAGGCCATACTGTGCATGGTTACATGTTCATGTTTAGCCACTAACATTTGATTTCATTTTTATTTTATTATATACAGGCATTCCCATACCAGCTTCTGTTTTTTTTTTTTTTTATTTTATTACAGCTTTAACTCTCATATCTCTTAACTGTTGCACAGTTGGCACTGAAGACTTCCACAAAACACCTTATCAATGAATATACATTTTATTTATTAAACAACATTTTTCTCTATTTTATTATGTGGTTTAGATGAGTCTCTTTAAATAGAGTATTGAATGAGTGTAACCCTTGATTTGAATAGCACCTGGAAGTACTGTAAGAGCTATACTGTTAAAGAATTTTAAATAATATGAAATATTATGAGAATATTGTTCTGTTTAAAGATGCTTAATTTGGCTATTGCATTCAATGGCTACAGATTGGCTACAGTAATTCCCCCCCAAATGTGCAATACCGATGAGGTAAATGTTATATAAGATGTTATCAGTTGGGCTTTAATTAATGTTTCCTAACACTGATATTGATAGTGTTGCTGGCCATGTGCTCAATGTGGTAGTTTAACTCCATGAAGTTGTGTTAGCATCCCTGGAGGCATCAGCATGGAGAGAGTGGTTTCTCTGGTAGCGGCTGTGGTTAGAATTGTGGTTAAGAGGAGGGACTGGTGTTGAAAAACTGTTGAAGCCTGATTGCTGAAAAACAGACTGTATAACACATGTATTTTATATTGTCTCATTCTTACATAGCTCTTGATAAAATAAAAAAATACCAACCCTTCTCTGACAGTAAATCTTGCATACTGTAATGAAAGCCATATATATATATATATATATATATATATATATATATATATATATATATATATAT
>JAAIIK010000129.1:1627264-1641211 GCA_014706435.1 Silurus glanis | reverse complement strand
TATATATATATATATATATATATATATATATATATATATATATATATGTATAAATTAAAATGTGGTGTATCAGGATTTTGGAAACACTGGTAAAGTGGTGAGAATACACCATAAACAGGGACACACATGAACACACACAGACATGGAGAGACCATGTTCTGCACAAATGGTAACCTGAGCACAGGATTGAACTGGACACCCATGCCCTTTTTACCACTTTGCTAATATTTTAGAAAACTGGGATGACAGACCGGATTGCAGAACTAATGCTCATTTTTCTGCCCTCTACTCTTACCTTAAAACTTTACTTCATCTGACTTGTTGGTATTTTGTCCCAGAGCCTGTTGATTTACATCTAACCACCAAGTTACCCAGGGAAACCAAGACTTCAGATTACCAAACCAATCTCTTTAAAGGGACTCTGAATTGGGTTTCCAGAGAATTTCAATTCATATTCCTTAAAGAGCTGCTTCAAGGATTAATTGGCTGTGCATTCTGAGATGCTTTTCTACTCACCATGGTTTTAAAGAGTGGTTATATGAGGTACTGTTACATTCATGTTAGCTTGAAACAGTCTGGATATTCTTATACAACCTCTCTCAAAGGAATTTCTGCAACAGAACTGCAACCCACTGGATGCTGTATTGCTTTTTGCACCATTTGTTGTATACTCTAGAGCAATCTAGATGCCCAAACCATAGTGCCGTTTGATTTGGCCCACCATGCAATTTATGAGAAAAGGTGGAAAAAGTACAAAAATAACACAGATCTTTATTTTTAATTTAACACTTTTGTTGTATTTTCAAGAAGTAAAAAAAACTTTGGCAGCATCTACCGCAGACTTTTAGTCTAATGAATTTAATTCAGTGTAAACTGAGAAGCAAACTAACAGACTCTCACCTACATAATATCCTGTCTCCCATTAAAGGTCACTGATATTACAAGCAAATGGCTGTATTGCTTATAGCCTGAATAGCTGTATTAGACACTGAACTCTAATGTACTATAAATGGCAATGTTTTAATATTTTCATTGTCCTAGAAAACTTACAGAGTAATCTTGTTTTTTTACTTAAAAGTAAATCTTTTTAAATCATGAATGATGGGTACCATGACAACTTTTACACTTGCTTTACAGTTACAGTTTGAAATACAACATTTACTTTTGGCCCACTGTCCTCAGTCAAGTTTGATTTTTGGCCCTTCATTGGAAAAAGTTTGGGCATCTCTGCATACTGTTGTATGTGAAAATTCCAAGAGATCTGAAAGTGAAAGTCAATGTGCTTGCATTTTTTTCACAAATTGTGTTTGATGTTGGATGATCTAAGGCTCTTAACTTGTATATTAATTTTATTTGCTGCACTGCTGCCACATGAGTGAGGATAATATAATTATACAAGAATTATACAATGTATGTGTGTGCGTGTGTGTGCGTGTGTGTGTGTGTGTGTGTGTGATGGATATGAAATATGAATTTTTTCCATGATATCGTTTTAAAAGGCTACATATTTTTCAAGTAATGAAGTTCCATCCATCATTATAGCTTTTGTTTCTTGACCTTTCCGGAATAACACGAGCCCCTTTGCTTTTCTTATAAATAGCTTGTAAATCACTGAGGCCTCCTGGTCATGTAATATTCCAGCCAGTGGGATACACACAGTCTGGACCTAGTGCTTTGAAACCTCTGTCAATAATCAACATAGAAGTTAAGAACCTGGGTCTAGACCAGAGCTCGGCACTGGTTAAACTTTGACCCTTGAAAAATGCAAAGGAAGGAATTACAATGCCTGATGCATGTATAATACAGACTTCCCATGCTTTTCGAGGAGAATCACACAGAAAGTGTGTTTGTGTGTGTGTGTGTGTGTGTGTGTGTGTGTGTGTGTGTGTGTGTGTGTCTGTGTGTGTGTTTCCTTTCCACTGTTAACAATGAAACTCAGGAAATATGTCAGGACAAAGCCCAGACAGCCAGGCTTTTGTTCTCACTGAGTGCTGTCGTGGGGAGAGAGTGAGATTTTAGCACTGTGCACATAAGAAGTCTTCTGTTTGGATCCGACCGATACCCAGAGCTGCTTCAGATCGAGGTGTGTGTCTGACCGGAGCATCGAAACGAGTGGTGCAATGTCCCTTTGGCTGGTGAGTCTGAGCTATCGCTTTCAGGCAGTGAAACAAACCTGCAGTCTTTGTTGATTATGTTACACTATTATGTAGTAGATCAGGTACTGTAATGCTGGAACCTGCTGAATATTTCGATTTTGTTTACTCAAAGTGAAACTTTATTTTGCTTTAGCACAGGATGCAGACGAACTTGATACAAGACTGCTCTCACTTGTTATGAGGGGCTTTTCCTTATTTACTCCAAAACACAAAAACAGATGGAGTCATTTAAGAAATAACATTGTGATGATGATATATTGGCACACAACGTGTTATCTGTGAGAGGTTCCTCCCCTGAAGCAGTGTTTTTAGCCCTACACAAAAGTTTTCTTCCATGTGACAGAAGACAAAAGTGTTGTCAAATTGCTCCAAGCCTCGACTTGTTGATGAGGCATTCTCTGGAATGCCTCTTCAGTGAAACACAGGCTGGCGGCAGACTGTTTGTGTATGAAAACGACCGATCGAAATCAGACACTGTAAAAAAATTTTAATAAAAAAATTCATAAAAAGTGGGTAAAAACTGTTTCTGGGAAAATTGGAAATTAGGAACATCTAAAGAGTCTGTATCATGACTGGTGTTGGGAATGGTTCTCTAGGGGGCACCCAGTTTCCAGGAATCCCAAATTGCGTGCTGATTTGTTGTAAAAAGGGGATGAGTTTTCATGAGCAGTTACAGTCTGTAAGATCTTTAGTGTGAGGGAATTTAAGGTTCTTAGAACAAACTTTTTTTTGGTTAAACAAATTATCTCAATGGACTTACCAACAGTTTTTCAGAATCGCAACATATAAAATTAACAACTCTTTTGAAATCTTTTGGTTTCATGAATTTGTATGTAACTTGTATATGCTGATATGATTAAATCTGATATATATATTCAAATATATAACATGCTGTATTATTTAGCAGTGTTTGAAGTGAAAAAGATTGTATGTATGCTTTCAAACAACCATTTTTAATCTAGCTGTTGAATAGCACCCCTTCAGGGAACCCTTATTAAATTTATCTCCTAAGATAATTGGTTTTGACTAATCTATTGCCAAGTCAACTTGGAAGGAAGCAGTTACTAAATTGTGTGACTGAATGCAGAGTTATATTACAGTACAATGCCAAAAGCAACAGTTGTTTAATTTTCAAACTTTAGAACCTGAGACACTTGTGCCTTTTTTATAGCTATTATAGACCTCAAATATGATTGTTGGTCATATGCTGTATTAGTTATAAACATCTCTGACTGCCAATGGCCAAAAGGGAAAGCATCAATCTAATATAATACAAAATTTTACAAAGGTTGATATGTTGGCAGACCAAAAGAGAGAAGACAGACTGTTGAAAAGGTGATACCTTTGAAAATGCTTTAGCTAAGTTGTTTTTCTTGCTTTTGGTGCTTTTGTGTTGGGAATGCTGAGGAATGGATTCCTGATTTCAGTGTCTTCAAGTCATTCAAATTGTCCATTAGTGTTTTGAAGTCATCTTTATGCACAGTTCCAGCTATAGGGGCCTGCAAGTAAAGCGTGACTGCACAATTAAAACGTGTTTACACAGACGCATTTGGCTTGAGGTGCTGTCACTAAGCACAGGGCTTTGTGGAAGCAAATCTGGGATTGAAATAATACACATTTGTTCATGGTCACTGAACTGCATTGCAGAGCAACTGACCAAAACAATGACTTCTAAAATATCTTCTGGTTGGGAGATGAAAAGGATGTCTGTTTCTTTGACTCTAATGGCAAATGTCAAATAAATGCACATTGCTTGTTGTGTGTGTTAGTCCAAATTTGCTATCTAACAGTATACTGAACCAGTTTCCCGTAAATTCTACATAAATATTTGCTACTGTCCTTCCCAAGAGGATTTTTTGGCCTTTCTAAAATCCCAGCATTCATTTACCAGACAATCAAAAACAAGTCCCTGATCAAACAATCATTTGAAAAATGTAGTTGTCACCTTTTTTTTTTCTTACCCTCCTTTTTTATCTAATGATCTGTCTAATCCAAAAATATTATGAGAACACATGGGTACACCAGCCAAGTGTGGTAGTGATTTTGCCCGTATTTATGGACTGTTAAGTAAAATTGCTCCGACTATTAATTAGTATGAGCAATGTGTGGGCATTAAATGGCATACCTTCCAAGAGAGTTTTTAGCTTGACTTCCCAGCTGTGATATTTTAATCACTCACATCTATCATTGTGTTAGACATAAAACATCTTACCATTTACAAGAAATATGGTGATGAATTTCATAAGTTTCCTAAAAGCGGTCAACTTCTAGAAGCCAATTTTTTTGGAAGTGTTTGGTATTGATATTTATTTGTATATATTAATAAAATCACCTTTTTATTGTACTGCATTTTGTTATGCTGCTTTTAATGTATGTCACCTTTGATTTACACATTTGATTAAAACTTAGTTAACCTTAGTATTTCAAACAACATTCTGGTTCCCTTTGCAAACACCCACAGGCTCGCATAACAATGGAAGCTCCTTAATGGCTTTTTTTTTTTTCAGCCCTTCCTCTTGGCTAAGAGGATTGAGGACTGAGAGTGTTTATTAAAAGGTGAAGAGGTTGGAGTTGACCAGTGCAGCAAATGTGAGGTGGGCTTTTCATTGCCCTGGCATTAGGAGATCATTAAACAACATAGCATAGATGTCAGGATCAAATATCCAGTTAACTGTTCAACTACTATTATATTTAATTTAGTTCCTGCATTCCAGACTCAATTGATGATAATGTAGGTCTTCTTTACTCCTTGTGAACCCTGACTCTGCAGAAGCTTATATGGTCAAGTTCCTGCTATCTGTGTTGTTAGTCTCCATTCAGTGTTGGGTTTAAGGCAGCTCTGTTTAGATAGAAAGAGGAAGGAAGGGCTCTGAGAGCCATCACTGTGTTCTGGGAATATTCTTAGCAGAGATCCTGGGCAAGGGGAGGTGGATTCCAGTGTTTTCATCTCTCCCAGGCTTTGTACACAGCCCTAAAAACTGCAGAGAATTGTCCAATTTGGGACAAAGGAAGGCCAATTAAAGTTTCATTCAGTGGCCAGTGCAGCCTAGGCTACTTGGGTTAATCCTTTTTCTCCTCCTGCCATCCTGTCTTCTCTTCTTCTTTTATACACTCTGTCTCTTCTGTGCCCTTAATTGAAAAAAGCTATTACACTAGTCTTTTCAGGACTAAGCTATTAAATTACTCCTCTAACCACAATAAAGAGGAGATTATGAAATTTGTATTGCTTGAAAGATTAACTTGAAACTTGGGTTTAATTGTAAAATTGTAAAATGTATACGTATATTGTAAAATCGCTCTTTATCTATTTCTAGACATTTGATTCAAGGCCATTTTCATGTTCTGAAACTGTCTGCTTGTATTTACACAGCCTGCAATGTGTACAAATGTATTGACATTTGATTTCTCCAAATGGCTTCAGGAATCAATACGAGAAAGAGGAAAGGCTAAACCTGGTCATTAATCACTTGTCATGCATTGAAGCTTTCCGTTGGAGCACTTATTTGTAATTAAGTGAATAACTTTGCATTGAGCTGTACACATGGATGGTTAGCCTCTTCTTAATCACTCCTTCTAGACTGCTTTAAAAAGCAAGATTTATCCTTAGCTTTTTTTTTTTCAGACCTCAGCCATGAAATATAGCTGCTATCCTGAGCCCCTTTGGGTGTTTTCAACCAGCTCAAGTGTGCACATTTATAATGCAAGCATACCACATGATGTCACGGAGAGCATGCTATTGTATTGACAGCTGAATTATGGAGGAAAATAAAATCTCCATGGGCTGTTTTTTCACTCTTGTTAAAATCCAAACCTCCGGACAGGAAATGTACAGAGAAGAGTTAGCATGTATGGCTTTTTTTATTTACATTCATGGGAAGGATTGTTGCCTAATTCTGAGAATATTCTAAGATACACACAAAAGAAAGACATTTAATTTCACTGAGCACACACACATCTCATTAAGCTGACTGACTGTACTTATATAACACAATCCCATATCCCTTAATGCAAGTACATCAGATGTTAATTAAATTACTAATTGGAAAGTTGCAAAGCTACTTATGCCACAGTATTGCTGAGCAGTCAGTTGCACCTACTGCATCTAAAATGAACTGTTGCCATGATCATTCCAGTGAGGTTCAATAATGTATGATGGTCAGATGATGTTTCAGTAAAACCAAAGTAGACTGGAGAGATGAAATGACACCTTCACTGTTTATTGCCTTTTCACAGTGCTTTTACATTCTCTAATATGATTGGTCAAGTAAAAAATGTAGTTTTAGAATTTTGATGCAAGAATTTGTGACAGAAAATAAAACAATCTGTTTTTGTTTGTTTTATTTCTGCATTTTTGTTTATGAAAATACGAATAAATAACAAAAAAAATTAGTATATTAGTAGTGTAAAATAAATGACTACAGGTTCATCATGGACCTAAGAATGAATAAATGAATGAATGAATGAATTATTGAATGTATAAATAAATAAATAACATTTTCCAAAAGCTTGTTTGAATAAACAAACTAGCTTATCTAATTAACTTTGCCTGAGGCTTCATTTTAAATAGAAATAGAGCTCCAAAGATGGCTAAAATGGCTGTTATCTGCAGCTTCCTTTTTTGGCAATGTAGACTGCTGCAGTGCAGAACTGTCATATGATAGCAACTGAGGAGCTCTTTTTAAATATTATAAAATGGCTGTGTAACCATGCAACTTTTAACGTATTTTGGTCATTGTGTGTTATCACTCACTTCACAAATACAGATGATCCCTGGTAAGGTTTTTGAAACTATTGTCCTGGAAAAAGACACTAACCTCATTTCAGCTAGGAACATGCATATTATATATATTTGAAAATGTTTCTGAACCTGTATTGACTTTTTCTTCTTTATTTATGGTTCCTCAGCTACTGTTGCTTCACTGAACAGCTGCAGCCCTGGCTACTTCTCCAAATGTCTACCTTCCTCTGATTATCGTCCACACAATGCATCTGAAACATCTGTGCAGTAACATTTCAAAACAGCAGAGTTTCTAAAATCAAACAATGTTTTATTTCTGTATTTGTTTTAGAGTAGGAAGCACATGTCTTCCACACCCATTTATATGAAAAAATGGAAAAAGTGCTGATCTTTTTTTCCTCAGAGCATATGAGATATATGTGCTGACTTTGATGTCCTTTCTAGAATGATCTATCAAACAAGCATGTGCGCCACATTTTCCAGTCATCACAAAAGACAGCGTAGCTGTCACAGCTTTTCTCACATCGTTTGGCTTAAAGTGTGCAGAGTTTCCTGAAAACCGGTGGAGGCAAGGAAAACAGGATAGAGAGGAGAGATCCACCCAGGCCAGGGTTCACACATGTTTTATGGCTGTGTCTACTTTCACTTCCCTTTACAGCAAATAGAACCGTAGCTTGTAGGATTTTATCACTGGCACATGCAGACACTAGGTAAAGACATGGTTTGATTGACGATTCCCCAAAGGCTTCGCCAATAAAAATTTATTTAGACACTTCTTTTCCAATGGAACTAATTCTGCATACTGCACTGCAGGAACTAGGCTGAATCATGTTAGGCTAATTTTTCTTTCCTTTAGGCTAATGTTCCGTATCCAATATCTACATAAATAGGTTGCCAATGTCCCGTTATATGCATTCTGCCTGATATTGTTTGTGATTTTGTGAACCTATTGTTTAATTACTATATCTCACCCTTTTATGCGGATTGTATGTAGCTTTGAAGATGTTGGTGCTGCTACTGGCACAGACCCATAGCTTCTCTATCTCCTCCAGACACTCCTACCATATTAGTCACACCCTGTCACAACGCTCTCCAAAAATCTGTCTCTTAGCTATTGTTTAAGGCTTATTGAAGCAGCAGCTTACTCAAGGCAGTTTATCACCCGCCTCAAACACTGACACCACCCATCCAATCACCCAAAACTCTAGAGTGAAAGCACTAAACTCTCCCTTTTATACTCTTTCTATAGAACATGTTTTTAAAGAAGATTTCTAGTGTTTGATTTGCAGCTCTGTGCAGTGTACAGCAGTAGATGCATGAAGGCAGAAGAAAAGAAACTATATGAACTATTAGGTGATTAAATTATAAGGTTAAATAGGCTGGTCAATTATACATTACCAAGTCTCTGTTGTGAAGATGTTAACTACTGATAGTGGTGGAAAAAACAGGGAGATGGTAAGTAAATCGAGGCAAACTACCTTAAATAAAATAACACAACAATGCACTTTTTTATCTTTTTTTTTTTTGCATATTTTTATTTAAGTGTGCATGAATGGAGTTTTTTCATTTCAATATATACTATGTATAATACTAATCAACTATTTATTAGTGTATACCTTACATAAGAATTATGAGCCATATGCTGTTTGTTTCCGGATAACAAACACTTATATTTCCTTCACTGGGACTACGAAGCCCAAACCTGTTTCAGCATGACAATGCCCCTGTACACAAAGTGAGATTAATGAACACATGGCTTGCCAAGGTTAGCATAAAAGAAGCCATATTCCAAAATAAAGTGGAAAGCCTTCCCAGAAGAATGGGAGCCATTATCATAGCAAATAAGCGAATGTAGTAATTAGATGCTCAACAATACCTATAGGAGTGATGGTTGTCCACACAGTTTTAGGTATTTTGTGTAGGTCTGTGTAGTAGGTAATACATTTTGGGATTTGAAATCACAGTAAAGGCTGAGGTTGACATGTTTCTGAATTGTTTTTATTCATGGGTCTTGCAATGAACACAGCACACAGGCAGAGATTATAACCAAGGTTTCTGAACTGTGCTTTTTGTAAAGCAGCACAAGTGGAATCTAGGCTTTTACTAGACTACAGTTCTGGCGTGAATTCTAGATAGTGTGAAAATGTTGAGAAATCCACAGTCATCCGTGGCTGCTAGCCAAGCAAAATTTGTTATGGTCTCTGTGTGGGTGAGATGGCATTACTCTCTTACTCTACTGTCAATCACAGCAGCTAGTAATGGACATCTCTGAGGTCACGGATGTGGCAGTGAGAGGATAACACTTCATTTGCTATAATGATATTTGTGCAAAACTAGCTAAACTGGTAATGATGCATATACATAGATTGTATATAGTATCTATCCCCTTGACCCTTCTGTTGTTTTATTCGCCACCCACAAAAACGTTTTACAGTTTGATCACTGACTACATTATTATAAAATTAAATAACAGCTTAACATTTCTGCTTAGTTGTGTCTTCTAACTTTCTTTGTAATTCGTTTGTCAGAGAAATGCCCCCTTTGAGCATTTTGGGCATCAGAGCAGGAAACTGACAAACACAGAACGGTGAGATTTAGTATTCCAGTCAGTTCTCTCTAAGCCACTTCCTCTCCTCCTCTTCACGAGCAACCATTACAGCACTGCGCTGGTCAATATCAGCCTGCCCTTACTGTGTAGTCTCTTAGATTAATCCAAGCTTTTAGTCTGACCGAGACAGGACTCCTGGGGCATCAGGGACAGGCATAAAAAAAAAATCTTCATCCTTATAATTATAGTATGCTAATCTAATTACTACAGAAAGACACAGGTCAGTTATGTTGTGCATGGTTTGGACCAGTATGCCATCACTGATATTATTCTGATCCTGTTATCCAAAATAGAAATTGAATGTGTTTTTTTTTTTTTTTTTTTTTAGTTTGTGCAATGCAAGAAAATAATGTTACGTATTTGAGATATTTATCTTAAGGTCATTGTGACCTTGCATTATGGCAGTTTTTTCATTCTTTGTGTATGGTTCAGCCTTTAAAACTTATAAGGCTTATTATATGATCTTGAGAATGTATATGATTACATTAAAGAACATTGTTGTTCTTCATTTCATCATTTTGTGCAGTATTGTAGATTTAAAGCATACCAATTCACTCAAACCCACCTGTTCCACTCTCTGTTACCAATGACCTTCTTTTCACTGTCCTCACTATCCAGGTCATGCAGTCCTCATAGTGTCCCGTATGCAATCTTAGTCTTAGCACAATTTGCCTGTGGCGATTTTTTTTTTTTAAAGCTACTGTATGCATTGTCCCTGCCCCCCTTTATTACTCTCTCTCAATCCATCTTTCTCTCAGTCTCTCCCCTCCCTCCTTCTGGTGTTCCTCATGCCGCAGTAGCTGTGGCTCAGCAGTAGAGACCCCATTTGGGATGCTGAGAGCTGCTGCAGAGGATTCTGTGGACTTCAGCCACACTTGAATCTCAGGCAGTTTCTCTGTGCTTGCTTTTTAGCATTCTGTGCATTGCTCTGTAGCGTATGGGGAGAAGGACTGAGTCGTTCTGTGAGCTGGTTCACAGATGCATTTCTAAAGCACTGAAGTGGAGTGGTTAAACTGAGCATTCGTGTTTGGATTGCTAAGGTGAAAGGGAAAAAAACGGGTACATGCAGGCATGACTCGTCTGAATTGGTGTCTGGCTTCATTTTTCAGCTGGTGGAAGTTTATGTTCTTTTGTTTTTTTCCTCTGAAGGTTCCCAGAAAGGAGACGGTAAGCCTGCACCTGTTTCACAACACAGCGTAGCACAATTATGTAAGAGGCTCGTAGGGCAGTAGTGTCTTTCTAAGTTAGGGCTAAACAAGCACTTTATTTAATATTTATTTACACTTGATTTTATATATATATATATATATAAATTTAAGTGTAAATAAATATTAATATTATTATTATTTTATTGGATATCATGATTTTCCATAGTCAGCATTCCCAGGCAAACAAAATTACCAAGACACTATATCTTAAATTATAATTAGGCTCATTAGGTGCATCAGGACTGTCACATTATACTATTAGACTGAGTGAATGATTTAACTGTAAAAGTTCAATAGGATTGATATAAAACCCTCAGCTTACAGTAAAATGTATAAACTTACAAGTTCAAGAAGAATTGGTAATTTTGATTTACAAGCCATACTTTAATATGCATTTAGTGCCCATGGTAATTTCTATAACTCTTCATCTACTTGAATAATGTAGTATAATATAAATTATAAGGTTCTTATTACAGTGCATTCTTCTTGGAACACTTCCTTAAGAAGAATCTCAGTGCAGTAGGGTTCTACATAGAACTTAATGGTAAAAAAAAATATATATATATACTGTATTTCATAGGAATGAACCAATTACATGCATTTCTATCACTAAGTTAAATGAAAGTGAACAATCAATTAATGAAGAGCTTAAAGCAAATCAGGAAGTGAAGCATTTTCAGCAGTGTTCAAAATAATTTCTCATTTCTTGTACCCTGTGAGCAAACCGAAAACACGGCATAACTGTAACTGTTGTCACCATTCAATGATTCTAGTATTTTATGTAACTGGTCATTGATAATGTATACATAACTCTGGTTTATGAGTTTCATCAGAAGCAACTCATTACTGTATGAAAATGAACTTGTTTTCACATGTTCTTGAGCAAGGGCTTTACACAGTGTTTAAGAAGAGTTTCTAGTGGTCCATGTTTTCCCTGCATTTTTCAGACATCACCCCTGTCTTTCAAAGATGCTTCTTGTATCACTGCTTTGGCACATTATTTGCTTGTTGGGTTTAGGGCTGTTCCATTAATGATATGTACTCCAGTCAAGTAAAAAAATGCTCAATGCAGACACTGTCCTCTTACAACTTCATTGCAAATGGTAATATAGTTCTGTTTCTTTTCCACAAAAGGTTCCAACTGGAAGCAAATTTGTAATTTTAAATTGTTACACATCCATGACCTTTGAGTTACCTCTGATGAAAATTACACATTTGAGGCTACATTTATCCATAATCTGGAGAACATATACCATTTATTGAAACAGTGTATTGCATGAATTATTTTATCACTGGGAGCTTGTAATATTCCTGAATGGTATGACACATACTATTCATCTATGGAGTGTGATTTGTAAGCATCAGATTACATGTGTATACAGAATGAGATTCAAGAGAGGAAAAGAGAGTGTGATAAGAAACTCAGACACCTTTATGAGACTGAACCAGGATATTACCCTGCCCTGCTATAAGCAAAGCCTGATATCGGACAGCTAGTTGAATTGGCTTAACTGTTCCATGTTCACTGATGTGAATTATGAGCTAATTTTAATGATGGGTCTTACACGTGAAGTGTTGTGGTATTCTATATATTTCATTCTATTTCTTATTTTATCACAGCTGTTTGGTTGATTCTGCTTGATTCTGATCACTGATTTATTTTCTAACACCAGCCTGACAGTTGGTTTAATTACAAAATTTTAATTTGTTTGAATAGCCTTTGTTTGAATATGTTTCTATAAAGGTCCTCCACAGAAACTGATTAAAAACATGTATAATCTATGTGTTCTTTGAGGAGACATTAATAAAGCATGTTTTTTTGAAGGACAGTTCCAAAAAAATTAAAAATAAAAAACTGAAAAAAGAGATCCTGGTGAAGGATCAATTGTTTATTCACTTACCATACACGAATACTTTCTATTTCTGTAAGTATCCAATCAGTCAATCAAATGGCAGCAGCTCAGAGCATAAAATAACAAAGATACAGGTTAAGAGCATCAGTTAATCTTCAGACATCAAGCATACATCGGAATAGGGAAAGCATGATCTCTTTGACTTTAATTATGTATACATTTTTAAAAAGCTGCTGATCTCCTGAGAATTTCACACATGGCTTATTAGAATGTGTGACATCAGAATGGTGCGAAAAATGAAAAAAATCCCGTGCATTAGAGGTCTTCCAGCTGAAACACTTTGTTGATTACTAAAATCGGAGGGTGAAGACCAGATTGGTTTGAGCTGACAGGAAGTCTTTAGCAACTCAACTAAGCACTCTTTACAACCATGCTGGACAGAATAGCATCTCAATGCATAACATATCAATATTTGGGGTGATTGAGCTACTACATCAGAAGACCACCTCAGGTTCAACTCCTGTCTGGCACAGAATCCCAGAAATTAGACAGTTGAAGACTGGAGAAAAGATTCCTGAATGCCTAAATACCCGTATTTTCTATTTGTTATAGAAAATTAATCAGGGAATACATCATATCACGCATTTATTGATTATTTTCCTACAACAGCATATGCCTGGCCATGTTTAATTTCTTGCTTCTCTCTTTCTGTCTTTTTTCTCAAATTGTTTTTCATTCATCAGGTGCTAGATGGCATTTCATGTGAGGATGTGCTGCAGAAAAAAATAATCCTGAAAACAATCATAGGATCTCAATTTATCCTCCAACTTTTATACTTAATTCTGATGGAATTTTAATGGAATGCTGCCACAAATCATTGTAGAATATTATGTTCCCTGTGAAATGGTTGGTCAGTTGTTTAATTAAATCCATGATTCTTAAGCACAGTTGGAATCAAGTCAATTGTAGTCACTGGCAATGTATTAGAGATAGAGAGTGGAAAGAGAGAGAGAGAGAGAGAGAGAGAGAGAGAGAGAGAGAGAGAGAGAGAGAATGATGAAATTGAGGAGAGAGTAAGAAAGTGAATTATAGAGAGAGCGAGAAAGGGCGATTGCACTTTCAGTAATTAAAAAATGTAAGAGCTTCCTCTTACTGGTTGTCTATATGGATGCAGCAATATGATCTTTGCAAGCATTTCTCTGTAAGCGACAGATCAATCTTGGGGTATTGGCATTTTAATAGTAGGCAATGTCGTACTCTGCTGTCCTTATCATTGAGGTCGACAAAGCACTTTTTTTCTCATTAAATTAATGTCCTTGCACTCATTAAACCAGCGCCACACACACACACACACACACACACACACACACACACACACACACAC
>JAAIIK010000129.1:1607730-1626503 GCA_014706435.1 Silurus glanis | reverse complement strand
TATCTATCTATCTATCTATCTATCTATCTATCTATCTATCTATCTATCTATCTATCTATCTATCTATCTATCCATCCATCCATCCATCCATCCTTCCATCCATCCATCCATCCTTCCATCCATCCATCCATCCATCCATCCATGAGTATAATTAACTTGAATATTTCACAATATGCTAACTAAGAGTAAAATTATTGAGTTTAACCTATCATGGTATTAACTGTCCATTTAGAAACACAAGCCTGTTGTTAAAAGTAATGTAAAAACTTTTTGCAAAAAAGTGTAGATATATAAAGTAAGGTATTTTTTTTCCATTTTATACAAATTAAATGAAATTTAGTTTTGACAATACACAATAAAACTTAGAGAAAAGGGAATATATTGTAAATGTATACAAGATTGCACATATGTATGATGGCTTGACTATTAAAATGTGTTCTGAGAGAAATATTTTGCACATAGTATAAAACCTTTAGAGATATATTGCACATTGTATAGATTGAAAAGTGTTGAAGTGCCTGTATAGCAGCAAAAAGAAAGCTTAATGTAAAATGGTCCTTCCTGTTCCTTAATAACTGTAAAGAACTAGGCAATTAATGTGAAAATGGGGGGAAATCTGCACTTCAGTCTGTTTGTATGTGTCTTGATGGCCCTGTACCTTTTTCCAGATGGTAAGGGGACAAACATTCTGTTTGCTGGATTAATGGTGTCTTTGCTGATGCTGCTTATACAGTGTCCAGGTTGGGGAACTCAGTGCCTGTAAGAAATGCTGTAAGAAAAAAGTAGCATTCTCATTTTCACATAAGAATTACACAGCCAAAGAATCTTCAGGTTCTTGAGGAGTCCCAAGCAATTTTTACTGACGTCTTGCATGAAAAGGGATCCTGTATATAAAAAAAGATATAAATAAATAAATAAATATATATATATATATATATATATATATATATATATGACAATATATAAGGGCACATATGATCATAAATGCAAGTTTTACCTGTATTTTGAAGTGATTCAATCAAACAGTGGGACTGCTAATAAGTCCTCAAGTACAGTATCAGTGATTGGGTAAGACTTGGATTAGATGAGAGCTGTTACTCTAAATGAATCCCTCTGCTGTCAGTATGTTTGTGAATAAGTCACATGAGTTTTCAGTCATATCAGCCTTTTGGCTCGTTTGGTGTAAATATAAATACGAGTTGTTTAACTCGGTCAAACGTGAACAGCTGAGTGGATTTCCTGAGTCTAAATCAGACAGTATTTACACTAACCGTGATGTTGATTTTATTGTTATACTTTGCCATTTCGTTGCTGTGGAACTTGATTGGTACAATACAATGAACTCAAACCTTAAGTGTGTTTTCACTTAATGAGGTTACCAAGATTTTGACAAGACAACGTCAGTGCTTTGGCACTGAAAGTTATTGCTTTTGTTATACAGGATTTTGTATATGAATTTTGTGTGTGATCCTGTTGCAGGCCCTTCCCTCCTCTCTCTTTCTCTCTTTCTCTGTCTGTCTCTTGTGGTATTGGGGTTATTACCTTCAAAGAGGCCACTCAAAAAATAAATGCTCAAAGAGAGGCTTAGGTCAAGGTATGTGACGCCCTAGTTTTTCACAAACGTTTTGAGAAGTGTATGTTTGCAGACTAGTGAGTAACAGTAAAAAGTAAAAGTGAGCACAGATGGTAACTGTAGTGTTATTGGGAGTCCTTTAGAGAAATCTAGTCATACTGAATACTTTTGAGCATTTTAGTGGCAAAGTGGAAAGGTAAAAAAAAAAAATTAATTCCCTGAGGTGACATGAAGAGCAAATCAGAGAGGAAAGATACTCAAAGGGCAACATGTTTTTCTGGGTGATACCCAATAGTGAGATAATGAATCATTACTTTTTTAGTGTATTCTTTAAAGTTATAATTAAGTGAGATAAAAAGGATGTTAAAAAGGTTAGTGTTTTGTGAATGGGGGTCATCAGATGAGTACAAGACAGTGTTTATGTTTACAGCAGCAGTTCTTGAGTACAGGTTTTTAGGTATCTATGCTGAGCTATTTGCAACAGTATATGGTTAGCCACTGTCAAGTTATTCAAGAGAAAAAGCCACTAAAAAGCAAAAATACAGCTTGTCAGAGAGAGAGAGAGAGAGAGAGAGAGAGAGAGAGATTGTTAGTTATGCTGTTGTCCTACAGTATTGTACTGTAAAAGGGTGTTTATTGTAATCAAAGTGCAAAAAAAAGTCAAGTCAAGTTTATTTATATAGCGCTTTTCACAACAGACATTGTCTCAAAGCAGCTTTACAGAAATCAACAGTCAAGGTGAATGGTGTGTATTTATCCCTGATGAGCAAGCTGTGGCGACTGTGGCAAGGAAAATCTCCCTTAGATGTTATGAGGAAGAAACCTTGAGAGGAACCAGACTCAAAAGGGGAACCCATCCTCATTTGGGTGACATCAAGAGTTTGATCATAAATCTTTCGACAATACAGAACACTGGAGAGTGAGAACTAACATGAGTACTGGAGTATAAGATTATAAGTAAATGTTCTTTCTACGGTCTTTGGTATAAAAGTAGGAGCTACTGAGCTCAACATTTGTGATCATCACAGATCCAGCAACAGCTTCTCCATGCCAGAGCCTTTAAACACTCCAGGAGGTCCAATGTCAAAACTCCACACATGTAGTGGGATCCAATTGGCACTGGTACGTCTCTAGATGGTTCAGGATGTTTGCGAGTTCGGCATCTACTTCTTTAAAGTCCATAATCTTCACGAGGTGGGACGTGACTGGAGCTGGCCAAACCTCAGGAAGCCTCGGGATGGGGAGAGAAAGAGAAGCAGTGGAGAGCAATTAGCGTAGCTGCTGTTCATGATATTAATAGCACAAGTTGATAATGTGCACGTGATCAGATGTTCTGGAGCACAAGGTTATGATGTGATGTGTGTTATGTGTAGGCTTTGCTAAAAAGATATGTTTTTAATCTGCACTTAAACTGGGTGAGTGTGTCTGAACCCCGAACACTGTCAGGAAGACTATTCCAAAGTTTGGGAGCTAAATGTGAAAATGCTCTACTGCCTTTAGTGGACTTTGCTATTCTAGGAACTACTAGAAGCTCAGAGTTTTGAGATCTCAGGGAGCGTGACGGATTGTAGCGTGTTAAAAGACTGGAGAGATACATGGGAGCCAAACCATTTAGTGCTTTATAAGTGAGTAGCAGTAGTTTGTAGTCTATTCGAAACTTAACAGGAAGCCAATGTAGGGACGATAAGATTGGGGTTATGTGATCATATTTTCTTGACCTAGTAAGAACTCTTGCTGCTGCATTCTGAACTAACTGAAGCTTGTTTATTAATGATGCAGGACATCCACCTAGTAATGCATTACAGTAGTCTATTCTGGAGGTCATAAACGCATGGACGAGCTTCTCTGCATCGGATATAGACAACATATTTCTTAGCTTAGAAATATTTCTAAGGTGAAAGAAGGCTGTTTTGTAACTTGGTTGATATGATTTTTAAAAGATAAGTTGCTGTCTAAAATAACTCCCAGGTCTTTTACTGTTGAACTAGTGGTTACAGAACATCCGTCTAAATGCAGGTTGAGATGCTGGAGCTTCTGTATACTAGTTTTTGGGCCGATGAGCAAAATAACTTTCGTCATCCAATCTCTTATTTCCTTAACACACTCAGTTATCAGAGGTAATTGATTTGTATCGCCTGGTTTAGATGAGATATATAGTTGGGTATCATCAGCATAACAATGGAAGCTAATTCCATGCCTTCTAATAATATTTCCTAAGGGAAGCATGTATATTGTGAAGAGCAGGGGTCCTAGAACTGAACCTTGTGGCACGCCATAGTTCACTAGCATTAGCCTGGATAGCTCTCCATTTAAATCTACGAAATGGTAACGATTGGACAGGTAGGATTTAAACCAGCTTAATGCCTGTCCCTGAATGCCGATGTAATTCTGTAAGCGATCTAGGAGAAGATCATGATCTATAGTGTCGAACGCAGCACTAAGATCTAGTAAAACTAACAGCGAGATGAAGCCTTGGTCTGAAGCTAAAAACAGGTCATTAGTGATTTTAACTAGTTTCTGTGCTATGATGGGGCCTAAAACCTGACTGAAACTCTTCAAAGATATTGTTCTCTTGCAAGTGGGAACATAACTGGGCAGCGACAATCTTTTCTAAAATCTTAGACATAAGTGGGAGATTTGAAATTGGTCTGTAATTCGATAGCGTGTTTGGATCCAGATTAGGTTTTTTAATGAGGGGCTTAATAACTGTTAGCTTGAGGGATTTAGGGACATGACCCAAAGATAGTGAGGAGTTAATAATATTCAGAAGAGGCTCACCAGCTGTATATAACACTTCCTTTAGTAGATTTGTTGATATGGGATCTAACTGACATGTTGTTGATTTAGCTTTGATAATAACATCATACAGCTCTTCCTGTCCTAGAAAAACAAATAAAAAGGTTTATATAGAACTTTTTATTTTTCTGTTTGTTATCCCTGGCCTTGTATAAATCTGTAGTCATGAAGGCCCTAAAAAAACAAAAAAAGGTCCTAGACTCCGATGATAGTTTATGGCATGTAAAAGTGACATTGATTCACAGTGCACATGGTTTATTTTAAATGTTGATGGCTCTGAAGGTCGAACGACTCCTGTTGGAGAGCCGTACTGGATTTGATTATCCCTGTATAAAAAAATCGACCTGTTTTTCACAGTCCGTGCCTCTGGCACTCGGGTACAGGCTGTATCCTTAATTCTTTTTCTTCCTCTATATCCTTTGGCACCCTACCAAGAGTCTGAATTCTCTCTGTCATTACAGATTACCTCTTTTTTGAAAATTGTGGTAAAGTTTTTTTTTTTTAGGTTCTTGAATGAGATAAAAGCATAAATCACAGTGCAACTGTTATTGATTAAGAAAAGTAGAAAGACATAGGATGAATGTTTCTGGGGGTGTGTGTGCGTTTAGGAGAGTGAGACATGAAATATTTCTCCAGTCTTTGATAGAGTAGTTTCGTGGTGCTTGCATGAATAATTCTAAGAACGTTGACCTATTTTTGACAGAGAAAAACTGTGTTAGATTTCCCCACATGCATACCTTAAATATTTGCACCTCAGCAAATAATCTTGCCTTCATACTGTGATTTGTACCCAATCTACAATCACATAAACTGCCCTGTGGTCACCCTAAGACACTTATTCACAATATACTCATACTGAACTTGCTTTTAGCACAGTATTGGTCTATAGAGTATACAGTTGTAGAAGACGAGTTCCCTTTTTTAATCTGCTTCCTCTGAAGGGTTCTTCCTAATGTTGTCTTAGAGTTTTTCTTTGCCACTGTTGCCTCTGACAGGCTAATTTAGGATCTCATAAAGTGCTATAATTGAATTTGTAGCTTATCAAATAAAGTGTCAGCAGTGTGGTAAAATACCACTAGGTGCTGCCACAGGAATGCTCAGTTTGGGTAGAAATAATAGATAGAAATTTTTAAAAACTATTTTTATAAAAGGCCTGCTTGATTAAAAAATAAATAAAATATTTTAGAATTTTTTTATACAAATAAAAGAAAATAAATCAAATTAATGCAATTCACTTTTTATTATATTGATTACATTGAGTAATCAATTAAATTGGCACAATTGTTATTAATTAAATACAATTAAATATTAAAAAAATGTTACTTTACCACTACATTGTTGTTACTGCATTCAAAAATAAAGAATTGAAAAAAAAAAAAAAACTATTAAATAAATTGAAAAATTGATTTTAATTGTTTACATTTGTTAGCCCCTATTTGGGTAATACAAGTGTGTGTGTGTGTGTGTGTGTGTGTGTGTGTTTTAATATTTAATTTAAAAAAGATATGACATACTTAACTGTTCTACTTATTTCAGCATTCTTTAAAATATCTTTATTCCTGCCATCCTTCATTCATGCACTCACTCGATGTTACATTTTCAGGATTTTCTCCTTTTAAATGAACCTCTTGAAGCTGGACATAAAACAATAAAGAATCCACAGCAGTAGCGTGTGAGTAGCCACAGTGCGCTAACTCAAATTTCTATTTTATACCCCTGGCATTGCTGTGTATGTTTGCAAGCATTTATAATAATTTAAAAAAATGTGCTCAAAGTGCGAGGTGGAGAATAAACAAACCTTGTCTGCCACTTAATATCTACTTGAGGAAACTTTGAACTATGTTCTGCACATAAAAAGGATTGCATACTGAACTCTCGTTAGGGGTCGCGACAGTGAATCATCCGTCTCCATGCAACCCTGTCCTCTACATCTGCCTCTTTCATACAAACTACCTGCATGTCTTCCCTCACCACATCCATAAACCTCCTCCCCGCTTGGCGGCTCTATCTTCAACATTCTTCTTCCTATATAGCCATGTCCCTCCTCTGCACATGTTCAAACCCTCTCAATCGTGCCTCCCTCACCTTGTCTCTAAAACGTCCTACATGTGCGGTCCCTCTAATAAACTCATTTCCAATCCTGTCCAACCTCACCACTCCCAATGAAAATCTCAGCATCTTCAGCTCTGCTACCTTCAGCTTCACCTCCTGTCTTTTAGTCAATGCCACATCTGTAAACCATACAACATCGCAGGTCTCACCACAGTCCTATAAACTTTCCCTTTCACTCTTCTATCACAAATCACTTCTGCCACTCTTCTCCACCACTCCATCCTGCCTGCACTCTTTTCTTCACTTCTCTAACACACTCTCCATTACTTTGCACTGTTGACCCCAGGTACCTGAACTCCTCCACCTTCACCACCTCTTCTCCCTGCAACCGCACCACTCAACTGCCCTCCCTCTCATTCACACACATGTACTCTGTACCTTCACCTCTCCAGGCTCTTCTCAACCTGCTCCCTACTCTCACCACAAATCACAATATCCTCCACAAACATCATAGTCCTTGAAGACTCCTGTCTGACCTTGTCTATCAACCTGTCCATCACCACTACAAACAGGAAAGGGCTCAGAGCTGATCCTTGATGCAAACGCACCTCCGCCTTGAACCAGTTTTTCATTTCTACTGCACACTTCACTGTTGTCACACTGTCTTCATACATGTCCTGCACTACTCTCAAAAACTTCTCTGCCACACCTGACTTCCTCATACAATACCACAACTCCTCTTTTTGGCACTCTGTCGTACGCGTTCTCTAGATCAACAAACACACAATGGAACTCCTTTTGACCTTCTCTATACTTCTCCATCAACATTCTCAAAGCAAATATTGTGTCTGTAGTATTCTTCCTTGGCATGAAACCATATTGTTGCTCACAGATGGTCACCATTCAGATGGTCTTCATTCAGCCTGGCTTCCACTACTCTTTCCTATAACTTAATGGTGTGACTGATCAACTTTATTCCCTGTAGTTACTGCAGGTCTGCACATCTCCCTTATTCTTAAAAACCGGTTCCAGTACACTTCTTCTTCAATCCTTAGGCATCCTCTCACCTTCCAAAATTTTGTTAAGCAATCTAGTTAAAAACTCCACTGCCATCTCCCTTAAGAGTAAGACATCTCCATGCTTCTACTGGTATGAAATCTGGTCCACCTGACTTTACACTCTTCATCCTCTTAAAAGCTGCTGTCACCTCCTTCTAACTTCCTTACTTACTTCTTTTCTTTATTTATTATCTCCTCAAAATACTCCCTCCACTCTTCAACACACTCTCCTCACTAGTCAACACATTTCCATCTCCATCCTTTATTGCTCTAACTTGCAACACATTCTTCCCAGCTCGGTCCCTCTGCCTGGCCAATTGGTATAAATCCTTTTCTCCTTCCTTACTGTTCAACTTTTCATACAGCTCCTCATATGCCTTTTCCTTTTTGACACATCCCTCTTCACCTGCTGCCGCATCTGCTTGTACTCCTGCCTACTTTTCTCATCTCTCTGCCGATCCCAATTCTGTTTCGCCAACCTCTTTCTCCTTATGCTTTTCTGCACTTCCTCATTCCACCACCATGTCTCTGTCTCTTCCGTTCTATTTCAGCTTCCTGTTCATCACTCCTTCAGAAACTCTCTTCACCTCCACTACACTCTTACTGTACTCTTCCTTCAGAATCACCCCTACATCATTTCTCTTTCCATCCACACCATTATAAAAGAATAGTTTAAACCCACCTCCAATGTTCCTGGCCTTTATTTTTCTTTCCACTTGGTCTCCTGAACACACAACGTATCTACTTTTCTTCTCTCCATCAGATCAGCTACCTCTCTCACTTTACCAGTCATAGTACCAACATTTAAAGTGCCCACTCTAACCTCCACTCTTCTACACTTTCTGCTGTCTCTGTGGACGTCTTCCTCCTCTCCCTCTCCTCCTTTGGACAACAGTAGCCCAATTTCCACCGGTACCCTGTTGGCTAACAATACCTGTGGAGTTCATTGATAACCCGGGCCTCGACCGATCCGGTATGAAATTTTGGTTCGTGATTCGCATATTTGATTTGGAATATGTATATTAGGACTGTCAAAATGTATGCATTAATGCGTTAATGCAAATGAATTTTTACGGCACTAATTTTTATTAACACGCGATTAATGCAGCGCACATTTCTTTTTCACCATTTTTATAAAAAATATAAATAAATAAATATAAAAGAGACGAAATTAAAACCTTCAACGCAAAACACATTTATTCATTATTATCATATTCTTTCTTTTACTTAGATATTAAAAAAGGATAAACTACAGCGAAAAATTAGTTTTAATCACCAAACATTTGTTTTATGATGCGCCAAGTCTCAAATCAAGCACCAAAATCTGCCATGATTCTTCTTCTTCTTCTTCTACTTCTTTATTGGCAGTTCACATTCTAAAGTAGATCATTATCTACTGTGGTAATAGATCTGTCTTGCTCGGACCAAGAGTCGGAGACCAGAATACAGTCAGTACGTTTTATTTGCCGTAGTATACAAACAGAAGCTTAGGTAGAAGCATGAACCGGAAAACGGGTATAATTCTGGGTCTGGGGAATAGGGATATAAGTCACTGATCCTGTCAGGGAACCACCAGCCAAAATGCTGCTTTTTAATATTGCATTTTATTTAAAATGTATACATAGTTAAAGGTCCCTCATTAATTAATTGATCTGTGGTATGTTTGTTTAGTTCACATTGCTTTACTGATGCATGGAAAATATTGGAAACACTAATAGTACAGTTTGAGCTCTTTAATAAATTGTTGGAATTAATTTATTTAGGTATTTTGCAATTGTTTCAGAAGTTGCCTTAGTAGTTTGATGGATATAAGGATGCAAAGATATTTCTTAGCATTTTTAATCATTTATTGTTGCTGTTTGTTGGTCTGTTAAATAAAAAATAAAAAAATGATGAAGGTTTTATTTTTGTCACACACACACACACACACACACACACACACACACACACACACACACACACACACACACGTGATTGATTATCTATAATCATGATATATTACATGATGACATTTTACAACTTCTTATTAGTTATAGATTAATTGTTATATATCAGGTATACTTCATCATACATCAGATCAAACAGGTATACTTTGTCATACGTTAAATCAAAAGGAAAGACTCTTGATTAGAGAGGTGAGTTTGAATTGTTATTTAAAAAAAAATCATTATCCTGTAATCAACTAAGGGAGAAATAATTAAACACATGAACAAATAGGCAATTCCAGTTTGCACCCAATTAGACATTAATGCCAATATATACAATTAGCTAATTGGTAATGATAGATCTCCTTAATATCTCCATCAGTTAAGTTTATATATTAGAAAAAATTAAATCAGAAAAAAGTTTACAATTAGATGTGTTATCAGGTGACCACAAAGAAAAATTATTAAGACCTTAATTTACAGACATCAGGTGGAATGCTAATCTCAGTCCTTTTCTCTCAAACGTAGCGCTACGTAGCCTTTTAGCACAGCTGTGACCCTCAAGGGTAGTATTTGTTGATTCCCCTGCTCTCTGAAGCCTTTCTAAAGTTAATTAGCAGGTTTAGAATGTGCGTTAGAGGCGGGGACTCACCATTGTGTGTTAGAAGTAAACCCTGCAGGACAACAGTTGGGAACTCTGTAAATAAACCCTTTCTATGCTCAGTGATCAGTCTCATCTGTCAGTGTTCCTGATCATGCCTGAGACTAAAATGCAACTGGACTCCAGCCTGCTCGAGTGTACAGTGTTCTCTCTTTTGCTTCTCGTATGATGTTTTAGTGTGTCTTTTCAGTTTGAATATAAAAACAAGTCCTTTTGACTGAGGGTGGCCAAATTGTTTCGGCACGATGTTTCCGGCTTTATGTACACTGAGTCATTCTGCGTGAGAAAAATGTAAGCACAGGCTCTTTGCTTTCATTTGTGCATTGACATTGGCATCAGAACCCTTACAATTGCCTCACAAGCATAGATTCTACAGATTCTATTACTGTAGCTTCAGTAAGACAAGCTAGAATTCAGAGTTCTAAAAAGAGATTAACTTTTCATCACATAGTACTGTTTAATTTTTTTTTTTACTGAATCTACATTGAAGCTGTGCTTCTAAAGGAGGCTTGTGTTTTCTGTATTGTATTGCCTTTCAGCTTATTCTGTGCCTCAAAATAGCATTCAGTGAAAGCACATCTGATGCACTGTGACTGTGTGTGTGTGTGTATTGATGTCTGTTGAGAGGAGGAGAACACATAAAAGAATTGATTAAGCCAAAAGCTGCTGCTACTGCTGCCACTGTGACACCCATGACATTGTAGCGAGTGGAGCGCGAAGACTAGATGGGGTGGAAATGCCACAAGGGTACACAGAGATCTTACTGTGACTTTCAGTAACTATCATGTCGTATTGTCTATATACAGTACAGTGCATGATGAGGAGGCTGAAACTTTAGAGAAGGAAAAAGCCATGTACGATATACAAATAGCTCTGATCACTTACACATGATGTTTTATTCTGGGGCCAAGATGCTTTTTTAACGCATTAGATATTACAGGAGGTTACATGTCACATTCAATTCAATTCATTTTTATTTGTATAGCGCCTTTAACAATGAACATTGTCTCAAAGCAGCTTTACACAGATAATGTGGTGATTATAAATGAATATGTTCTTTATAAGTAAGTTTGTCCTTGATGAGCGAGCCGATGGCGACTGTGGCAAGGAAAAACTCCCCGAGATGGCATAAGGAAGAAACCTTGAGAGGAACCAGACTCAAGAGGGAACCCATCCTCATCTGGGTTGTACCGAATGTCCATTTATAGCAGATATACGATGTTGCGGGGTACAGTGATGATGATCAGAAGCAGGTGGATTTTATTTTTAGCTCAGATTTTACAACAGTTTCATTTTACTTTATCAGCAACACTGCTCTGGTGGTCAAACATGGCACAATAGAAAAATAACATGGATAAAGAAATTTTAAAATATATTTATAATTATTATACATTTTTTAAGCATGTTTAGTTTGGAATATTATTAGTTTTTGGGTAAAAAAATTATAGACTTTTTTCACAGACCTGTAGTCAATTAATTCCTACTTGTAAACAGTAAGGTTCCCTATAAAATTTGCTAGTAGAAGAGTACATTCAACATGTGTTGTACTGAATCTTTTGTCACCATGTGGATTAATTTCAGTGTTAGTGCACAAATATTATACACATTCAATGACAATGAACAAAAGTATTGGGACACCTGATTTTTTTTTTTTAAGCCATTTGTGGTTTTTCACCAAATTGTTGACACAATTATATTACCACAGCCTTTGAATTTGTGACTGTTCACAGAGCGAACTCCACGGAGATATGAGTGGCCTGCTATAGAGCTCTGACCTCAATCCTGATGAGCACCTTTGGAATAAATTATAACACCTCACTAATAGCACCATTTGTACACTGACTTTACTAATGCCTTTGTGGCTGAATGAGCACAAATCTTTACAAGCACACTCCAAAATATAGTGGTACATCTTCTCAGGAGAATGGAAACTATGGTAATGGGACTAAATGTGGAATGGGATGTTCCAAAAGCACATATGAATCTTATGGACAGGTGTCCACCTGTCAACTTTCGTCTATATAGTGTATGATTTGCGAACAGGATATTGTACACTATGTAGTAGGACGAAGCAGTAAAAAGAACAAAAGAACAAAGAACAAAAAGTATGCAGACAAACAATTTAGTAAGTATTTATATTATGAGAGAAAAAAACTATATTGTCAACATTAATAGGACTGTTGCAGTTACTGATGTAATAGGCATAAGAACATAAATCACTTAATTTCAGTATGCGCTTGCATCTTATAACTACTATCATCCAGTTAACCCTAACTGTATTTGCTGTGTAGCGGACTGCTTGTGACTTTCTGATTTGCTTTCCTGTCCTGTTGTGCAACAATGATAAATATGCAGATACTTTTCCTGAAATAAAAAAAAAGCAGAATAAAAAATGAACGATTGTCTGGTTGTTAAAATGATAGATAATCGAAAATACATGCACATGTTGATATACGACATACACAGATGGTGATATAAGATTCATAACTAAAATCTGTATTAGTTTGTAGCACAATAACCACATTTACTAGTTTGCTTCCAAAATAGAGACTGAATAAATGCCTTACATGTTCAGCAAGCAAAACCTTTTATCATCGTTAAATATATTTTCATTATTCATGAAATCTTTTATTCAATCTTTCCACTGATTGGCAGTCTGTTATTTGGTGAAACAGAACTGAAATCAGTTTATTTTTATTCCTGAAGCGAGTATGTGGCAGTGGTTAATTTATCTCAGCTGGTGTGTGAGAGATACATACACATTTCTGGCTAAATTTGACCTCCACTAATGGTCCTATTTGTGAATTGCAATTACATGACATTATGGGCGACCTACAAAAGTGAAGTACTGTTGGTATTATTATTTCTTTGTTTGCAATAAGTATTCTTCTAAGTGTTCTTCTTTTGTATTATTCTTTCTAATTTACTGGAAGATTTCTGTATCATGTACGGTATCACTGGGAGTGAACCAGAAGGCGGACTTAGTCCCTGAAGTGTTCATTCTGCCGTTTAAAAAAATGAGATGGATTAGAGGGCACAGAGAACTTCATCAGGCTGTTGTGGAGGAAATACCAAAGCTGTAGAAAGAGAAAGAAAGAAAGGCTCACTCGCAGAGCACATGCATACCACACAACCTCTTTCAACAGCAGTCCAATTTAGGATTGATGGATGGAGCTCCTAATGAAGTCATTCTCTGTTTACAACCTTTTTTCTCTTTGCTAGTGGGGTCTGGATGAGCCTTTGATGGTGACCTCACACTTGCACCATGTTTTTTATATGAAGTAGAAAAATGGACCCCAGGTTGGTGAAGAGATCTGCAGATGTTTAAGGAGAGAGAGAGAGAGAGAGAGAGAGAGAGAGAGAGAGAGAGAGAGAGAGAGCAGACATTCAGGATACCCAGGTGTCTCAGTGAGCAAGGAGGCGAATGGAAAATTAAAGTAACATTAGTGCAAATATGAGTGAGCATGCCTTAAAGAAAAGCCCAGAATGGGGGATGTAAAAAGAAGAAGGCAGGGGGTAAAGATAGTGAATAAAAATAAGAATAAAGAAAAAAGTGAGAAAGAAGGCAAAAGAGAGACAGAGTGAGTATATAGGAGGGGCTATGAGGGGAATATAGGGAGGGGAGAGATAAATAAAGAGCCATGCAGTCACCTCCCTCTTGCTCCTGTGGAGCTGAGTTGCATGACCCCAAAAAGCTTTGTGAGTTTCACTGAATAGAGAGAGGGAAAGAGAGGGAGAGAAAGGGAGAGAGAGAGAGAGAGAGAGAGACCAAGGAGGGTGGGAGGAAAAGAGGAAGGCTCTTAGATAAGAAAGTGAGACAGAAGAGGATGAAAGAAGAGACGGAGGGAGAGAGAAGCAGCAGCAGTTGATCTGATCTCTCTTAGGCGTGTCATGGATTTGTGGAGCAGTATTGCAGAAGTGAATGGACAGTTCTGGAATTCTGTACCTGGTCCAGTGGAATAATTAGGAATATTGTGCGGTCCAGTGGAATAGTCTGGAACTGCAGACCTGGAGCTGTCAGCGTGATCTTATTATGCCCTCTGTGTCACTAAGTATGCCACCGGCGATGGCTGGACGCTCTCGGACATGGGTCTGCCTTTCCTGCATGTTTTGGGTAAGTCATGGGGTGTTCTTACTGAGATCTCAAGAGTCAGGGACCAGAGAGTACATGTGTGGAATTCTACTAAGTCTAGCCCATGTTTTCTTGAATGAAGTGATGCTAAAAGTGCTGCAAGCTTGAATGAACATGTACATCAGGAGTATTTTTGGCTTCATGCACTCTATACATAATACTGAAATAGATCTTTCTAGTTTGACTTTGCTAACCCCTATTTGACACTTTCTTTTTCACTGTCTTTTTTTTTCTTTGACCAGTTACTTCGGCTTGTTGGATTTTAGCAATCTTGCCTGACCTCTACTCATTTAGTTAGAACTCTTCTTTTAAGAATGGACTAGAGAAGAATCTTAAATCCCATCAAAGCCTTGTGTCCAGTCACTGACTGACTGGACATGGATGTGAACCATCTATAGCTTCCCTGTGGGAATAAGATTTTAGCTTGCTTCTTTAAGGAGTGTAGGATCCTATCTAACAGCATGAGTTAGTCATGAGAGGAATTGTGCTTACAGCTGTAAATATAATTATAAAGAAACAAGCAGATGTAGGAAACAGGCAAATATTTGAATGATGGGCTTTTCAGGCTCTAGGACAAAATTCATGCTAAACCTGGCAAGGGTTTTACTTGATAACTTGATGGCATCTTTTGTTAAAGGGTCCTTATCAATAATATATAGAGTTGAGGTTACAGCTTTTAGTGCCTAATGAAAAAAATTTGATTGCACTTCCTCAGAATGTAGTAAATTATAAATGGGAGTTTGAGCATGTGATCTGGACACTTTGGAAAAGTGGGAAGGTTAGTAGAACACACAGGTAAAAGGAGAAGGAGACAAGGAATTTGTTTTGCAGATAAGAGGACGACAAGCCAGGTAAGTGACCGATTATAGGACAGGCCGTGTCACTGCCATTTGGGTGGTCTGTAAATAAGATCTAGGATATGGGCCTTGAATGAAGACTCCTGAGACAAGGTGTGACTTAACGATAGGCTTTTTAGCCACTCATCCAAACACATATTGAACCCTGGACAAAAATGTCAAAGAACTTAATGGAATGATCAATGTCCATTAACTAATGCTAATTTGATATAGAGCATACGTGAAGACTCAAGGTCAATCCACTTCAGCACTTTGGTTTATGGTCTACAAAATGAGGCTCAGATGCCAAAATCACGTGTAAGAGTTGTACTGTGGTTGTCCCAGGAGGGGTTGAATTTCTTTTCCTCGAAGAATGGCTCTTTGGAACAGAAAGGGACAGCCAATAAATTATCATTCAGATCAATAGGAATTAATGCTTGCTAGTAAATGAGAAGAAAGCAGAGAATACTATTATATGGATCTTTTGGAAATAGTCCCAATTTATTCCATTGCACACCCTTTGTGCTATGCAAATTGTAGATTAATGTGTTTTTTTTATTTTTGTACTATGATTAAGAGGTATTTATCCCTCATCAATATAATGATGCTTTTCTTTTTTTCCAATCCTCCAATCTTAAGATGGCATATTGGGTTTATTTTGTGAAATTCATAATTGCAGTATCTTGCTTCAGACTATTTTCCGTATACTTTCTTTAATGAACAATTTGTCTTACTGTTTCTGAGGTTAGCTTTGTGTACACTGACCTAGCCTCCATGTCTATGTCAGCACATGTTAGTGTAAGGTCTCTGTGATTGAGCTGTTACACCAGTTCACAAAGAAAAATGAAACTCACAGTGACATTTTGGATGTAGCCTGGGACAACATGAAAGGCCATGTGATTTATGATGCATTGCACCCACAGTGCCACCACTGCATGCTTCACTGACCACCACAGCTCTCTTGCCTCCAATAACACTTAAGCTGCAATCTGGAACATCTAAAGATCCTAGTGAGCCCTATTTTTTTAAACACTAACTTTCTGTCCCTCATATTTCACTTACTACTCCCCCTCTTTTTTCTGTCATCTCAAACTTCCTCATTATTCTCAAAATCATTCCCTCACTCCCACTCCGACTTTTCCTGAAATCTTCGTCTCGCTATTGTGCCAGCATTTTTTTCCCTAAGATCAAGTCCTGTTTATGTGTCTGGCTCCTTAAAAGTATCTTTGTCCTTTTAAATCTATATAACATATGCTTTTGATTTGAGCAGAATGCTCACTACATCTCTCTCTCTCTCTCTCTCTCTCTCTCTCTCTCTCTCTCTCTCTATCACACACACACACACACACACACACACACACACACACTCGTGTGTTGCTTGATGTAGTGTCTCCAGATGCAAGCACGTGTCTGGGAATGTGAACATTTGTCTAGGGTGTCTCGCTCAGTGTGTGAGACAAGCGAACAGCACCTCTGTCTCCGGAGCAGATAGCAAACCCATGTTTGTTGGCCGAGGAGCAGCAGCAGCTCACAGTCTTTCTCTCTAAGATGTGTTTCCTAGTCAGTTCCTGATACTCATCAGAAGTTCATTAAAAGCTTGGCAGTTGTTCTGGGAGCTAGAACAGGATGCTTGGATGTGCACCATATGGTTCTTATCACTTGTGAACATAGGATGATTGTGCTCTAGTCTTTTCTCTCTGTTGGAGGTGTCCTGTTGTTGCCGGATCAGAAATGGAATAATGAGATGCAAAGTGTTGAACCAACCACTATTCAAGATGTATAAATGAACTGTACATAAACATAAATTGTACATGCTGTTATATATGATACAGAGTTAGAGACTTCTGTTTATTTGACTAGTTTAATGGAGATTTTAGAAGTTTATGGATTGTATTTCTTTTTCCTGAGGAAATAGAGAATTTGGAGAATTTCTATTCTGGATTAAAAACTCCATTCACTTTCTATGTTTTCAATATTGATGGCAAAACTCAAAGTCAAATTCATACCTACTAATACTTACTATGATCAGAAGCTACACTTCTACACCATTGCCCATACCTGAAGTCTGGATTCCAAATTTTCACAGAATTTTCCAGAGAGATGACCACTCTGGACATGATTCAAGAAATGAAAGAGGTGCTGAAACCTGGTTATAATTAAGTTTAGAAACAGCAGGATGTCCAGGCCCCAAGTGGGACCTTGCATGTGGTATTTTCTGAGAAAGAGGCCCCCCTATAGGAGCATTCTTTGTTCTTGTAATGCACACCGCATTGGTCCACTGTACAAATGTCTGTGCTTATACACATGGCTCTCCAGGAAATCAGCATAATTATTTTTTTTGTTTGGTACACCGTACCCTTGTGCCTATATATTTATCGCCATTTTTTCTTTTTTTTTTTGGATGTGTAATCATACTTTTCAGACATTAAATCAATCACTTGCAGCATTTAATAAATGCTTTCCCCATACATAGACATATTGAATTAGGCTGTAATAAGTAACACAGATCACACTGTGCTATATTAGACTACCCCTGATACTACATTAATTTGTAAAAGTTGGAAAATAATTTAAGTGTTTAACTTGATGTTTTGTAAAATGTAGACATTTGGCTATAGAGTAGTACAAACTGCCTGAGATAGTATAATCACCCCCTGATAACTGAACTGATGAAGTGATTCCACTCTCTAGCACCACATCACAGATCAATAATTAAATTTTGATAAATTTTTCAAAACTTTGTTTATGGATGCTGAAAGCATTACAGTATTACAAGTTGAATAGGTCTGGCAAAGATGCTCTGCTCTTACTAACAGACATTTTAACCTCATTTCCCATCGAAATAACAAACAGCTGCTTAGGTTTAATTTGATTCTTGTTTTTTTACACTCTGACCTTAGTCACAGAATACCACCTTTGTTGAAGAGGGAGTTTATTCAGACACATGTGATGGTTTTTACATTGAACTAATTACTTACATTTGTTCCTTTTATAAGAACATTGAAATGTTTGTATCACTATTTATGAACATTTGGTAACCGTTAGCATAACTAGCTGGAGTAAGTGGACTATCAGGGGCATGCCCTCTATTGCCTTCCAGAAATAAAATGTTGTCACCCTTATATTGTATAAAAGACTTAGGAGAGCCATGTAGATATCACCAGTGTTGGGCAACGTTACTTTTAAAAGTAATGCATTACAATATTGAGTTACTCCCCAAAAAAGTAACTAATTACGTTACTTAGTTACTTTTTATGGAAAGTAATGCGTTATATTACTTTTGCGTTACTTTTGCGTTACTTGTATCTCTTTCACGCCTTACAGGTGTAACAGGTGTAATATAGATAATTGCCATTAAGAAATGTTATATTAGGGCAAAAGACATGTCTTAAACATTTAAAATGCTTAATAACTTCTTAGAGAACAATAAAATGATCGACTAACTTTTGACCACAAGGCTGAACACTTTCCAGTCGCACTTCTGTACACTGCTTTTGAGTTCACAGCAAACGAGCTGTGAATTTGCTCTCTCTCTCCGCTGCGATGGCATCGTACATGTGTCTCCCACGGAAAACTTTTATTCTGAGCAGTCTATAGATCTGCAGTGGTGGAAAGTCGGCAAAAGTTTTCTATATTTCTGTCTCCATTTACATATATGCAACATTGCATAATGTTACATATATTCAACATTATACACACACACACACACACACACACACACACACACACACACACACACA